>PVLA01003157.1:0-103504 GCA_004027455.1 Hydrochoerus hydrochaeris
TTGCACTTACTTAAATATGTTCTGTGGGTTAGTATATGGTCTATTTTAGAGAATGTCCCATGTACTGCTGAGAAGAATGTATATCCTGATGTTGTTGGATGGAACACTCTGTATACATCTATCAAATCCATTTGTTCACAGGTGTGATTCAGTTCTGTCATTTCTTTGCTGATTTTCTGTCTAGTTGATCTATCCCTTTTGTGTCAATGGTGTGTTAAAGTCCCCTGTTATAATTGTGCTATTGCCTATTTCATTTTTCATTTCTGTTAATACTTGCTTTGCATAGTTGGGTGCTCTGGAATTTGGTGCACATATATTTAAGGTTGTTAACTCTTCATCTTGCAGTTTTCCCCAACTAGTATGTAGTGACCTTCTTTATTTCTTTGGACCATTCTTGGTTTGAAGTTCACATGGTCTCAAAACAGAATAGCTACCCCACTTTTTTTTGAGTTCCTGTTGCATGGAGTATTGTTTTCCACCCTTTGACTTTCAGTCTATGAGTTTCCTTTGGGGTTAGGTGGGTTTCTTGTAGACAGCATATGGTTGGATGTTGTTTCTTGATCCATTCTGCCAGTCTGTTTCTTTTAATTGGTGAATTGAAGCCATTTACATTAATGGTTTTAAGTGTCATATATTGGTTTATTGTTGACATGTTGTATTTCTGATGTTGTATCTTAGCTTTCCATTCTGTTTGTCTGTCTTGCTTAGTGGTTTTTTTCCTATGTGTATCTAGAATATCTTTGAGTATTCTTTGTAGGTTTGGTTTGGTGATCATGAAGTTCTTCAGCTGTTCTTTGTCATGGAAGTATGTTATTTCTCCATCCATTTTGAAGGACAGTTTTGCAGGGTACATCAGTCTGGGTTGGAAGTCATTTTCCTTTACTATCTGAAACACTTCACTCCATGCTCTTCTTGAGTTCACTGTTTATGCTGAGAAATCTGCTGTGATTCTGATAGGTTTTCCTTTATAGGTGACCTGTCTTTTCTCTCTAATAGCTTTTAATATTCTTTTCTTATGTTGGATTTCTGGGATGGTGATTATTATATGTCTGGGTGTAGTTTTATTTTGGTTATGACTATTTGGAGTTCTATATACGTCACTAATCCATATTTCAGTTTCCAGACTCATGTTTGGGAAGTTTTCAGCTATTACTTCTATAAATAGCCTGTTGATATCATTGGTGTTACCCCCTTCTTTTTAATTTATCCCTATTAATCTTATGTTATTTTTCTTTGCATCATTTTGAATTGTCATTTCCTGATTCCTTGTTATTTTTAGATCTTTCCTTTCCTGTTCACTAGCTGCAATCTTATATTTGAGGTCTGAAATTCTATCTTCACTTTCCTTGAGGCGGTATTGGCAACTTTCAATAGAATTTTTGATTTCCTGTGTATCTCTTTGAATCTGTTTCATTGATTCTGTTTGTTTCTTAAACTGTTCATTCAGGGATTCTGTTTGCTTTGTTCCTCTAATTTTTTAGCTGTCTTCTTTAGATGTGTTCACTATTTCTTTCACTACTTTTATCATTTCTTCTTTTACCTGGGAAATTATTTCTGATTTGAGGTTCTCTATAGTTTCTCTGAGTTGCTTCTTTATTTCAGTTGATATCATTTCAGTCATTCCAGGTGTATGGCTTATATTTTCTTCTATGTACATGGCTCCTAGGCTTTCTTGAGATGGGCTAGAGGTTTGAGATTGCCATTTGGTCTTTCCTTTTGTCATTTTCCTATATTTCCGTGCTTCAAGTGGTGTTCCAAAGCTTCCCCTGGGTGTGTTGGATATTACCTCCTGTACCCTCAGCTCCAGGAACTGAATGAAGGTCACTGAGCTAGGCCCAATCAGGCCTGCAGGACCTCCTGAGCCCTGTCCAGTGTCCTAGGGAGCTGGGCACTAGGAGCAATGGTCTGAAACTCTCCCCAGGCCAGTGCCAGTGAGCTGAAAGTCCCCCTGCATGGCCCTGGCCTCCCAGACTGAAAGAAGGTCCGAGATATAAAATTCTTATTTCTTGATTTTTGCTGGTAAAAGGCAGTTTGCAAATAAAAGGCTATGCAGCCCTTGTTAAAAGAAACAGCCTACAACTGGTTATGTGTTTTCTTAAGAAAAACTCCATGAGAGAAGTGTACATCCATGACCAGAATGATCCTGCTCTACAAAGAAGGCCTGGAGTCCACATTAAATGCAGCTTCTCGATTCCCCCGTAGGAGTGAATGGAAGGTGACCTACACTGTCAGCACTGTGGCACACAAGTTTCCCCAGCTTAGCCAGCTTCAACATAAATTCAAAACAGACAACAGAACCTAACTGCATCCTATAAGTTTGTGAACTTCTGCAAGTAACTGAGATGTGCACTTTGAATCTCGCAATTTCTTTTGCTCCAAGGCAGTCTGCATATGCATGGTTATGCATCCTCATGGAATGAAACACCCTGCAGCTTGTGTTGTTTCCCTGGTAATAGCCACAGGGAGAAGAGTAACTCAGTGTCCTAAATGACCCTGCTGTAGTAACTGTGGCCTGCAGTGTAGTATGAGTGGTGCCTTATATTTCCCCATATGAAATAATGGACGTATAGATATCATTGTGCCGCATCACTGTGTAAGATGCTGTACCTGAGACAGGGTCAAGTTAATTCTAAGTGAGCAAAGCCATAATTTGTGAATACTGTGGGGTGTGTGGTTCAATCTATAACTGAGACATAGAGTTCTCATTTCTTCATTTTGACTCGTAAAAGTTTGCAAATCAGAGGCTTTGCAGCCCAGGTGAGAAGAAATAGCCTGAAGCTGCTTGTGAGTTTCCCTAAGAACTACTCCAGGGAAGATGTGTACATCCATGACCAGAATGATCTTGCTTCACAAAGAGGGGCCTAGACAATACAATAAACCATGCTTACCAATTAACCCATAGGAGTTAATTGAAGGCAGTATACACTATCAGCACTGTGGCAGGGAAGTCTCCTCTGTGCAGTGAGCTTTGCAATAAGTTCAGTACGGAGAACACACCCTAATGGTATCCTTTGGTTTTTGAGATTCTGCAAGCAACTAAGATTGCACTTTGAATCTTGCAGTTTGTGATGGTCCAAGACAGTTTGCATATGTATAGTCAAGCACCTTCCTGGAACAAAACACTCTGCAGCTTGTCATGTGTTTCCCTGATAACAGCCCTGAGAGCAGAGTACCTCAAAGTCCTGAATGACTCTGCTGTAAAAGTTTGCAAATCAGAATTTATGCCTGGGATGTAATATAAATGGTGCCTTATATTTCCACAAACGAATGAATGGATGGGTAAATATCATCTTCATCACCATGGAAGGTGCACCACCTCAGTCAAGTTCAGGATAAGTCTAAGTGAGCAAAGCCATCATTTGTGAAGTCTCTGGGGTGTGTTCAGCAATATATAACTGAGATGGAATGTTCTCATTTCTTGGTTTTTGCTGGTAAAAGGCAGTTTGCAAATAAAAAGCATTGCAGCCCTGGTGAAAAGAAAGTCTGCAACTTGTTCTGTATTTCCCTGATAACTCCGGTGGAGAATTGTATATTCATGACCAAAATGATTCTGCTTTACAAACAGAAACCTGGAACCTACAATAAATGGTGCTTCCCAATCCCCCACAGAAGTCAATAGAAGGGGATATACAGCTGTATTACTGTGGCAGGGAATCTTCACCAGCTTAGTTAGCTTCACTCTAATTTCAGAACATTAACAAAACCTAACTGTATCCTTGGGCTTGTGAGCTTCTACAAGGAACTGAGATGCGTGCTTTGAACTTCACAGTTTGTTATGGTCCAAAGCTGTTAGCATATGTATGGTTATTCACCCTCACGAAAGGAAACAAGCGCCCTGCAACTTGTTAGGTGTGTTTCCCTGACAATAACCCAGGTGAAGAGGACCTCAAAGTCCTGAAAGTCTGTACAGTGGGAATTGAGGCCTGGAATGTAGCATGAGTGGTGGCTTATATTTCCCCGTAAGAATGAATGGATGGATACATATTAGTGCGCCACATCACCATGGAAGTTACCCTAGTGAGTCACATGCAGGATAAGTCTATGTGAGCGAAGCCACCCCATGTGAAGACTTTGGGGTGTGTGCTTCAATGTATAACTGTGATATAAGTGTGTCATTTCTTGGTTTTTGCTGGTAAAAGGCAGTTTGTGATTAAACAGCTTTGCAGACCTGGTGAAAAGAAACAGCCTGAAATTCGTGTGTTACCCTAAGAAGAGCTCCAGTGGAGAAGTGTACATCCACCACCAGAATCACCCAATCTCCACAGGCCCGGAACCTGCAATAAACTGTGCTTTCCAATTCCCCCAGAGGACTGAATGAAAGGCGATATACACTGTCATCATTATGGCAGGGTAGTTTACCCAGCTTAGTCAGTTTCAAATTATGTTCAGCATAGAGAACAAAACCTGTTTCCTTTCATTTATTTATGTGCCTCTGCAAGGAGCTGAGATCTCAGTTTTTTATGGTGAAAGGCAGTTTGTGTAAATAGGGTTATGCAGCCCTCATGTAATGAGACTCCCTGCAGCTTATTGTGTGTTTAACTGATAAGACCCATGGGAGAAATGTAGCTCTATGTCTTCAATGATCCTGCTTTATGAAAGGCAGATTGTAAATTAGCATAAATATTGACTTATAGTTACCCATAAGAATAAATGGATGGATAAAGGGCATTGTAACCTATCAACATGGAAGGTGCTCCGGCTGAGTCAACTTCAGGATAAGTTTAAGTGAGAGAACCATTGATTTGTGAAGTCACTGGAGTGTGTGGTTCTGTCAATAACTGAAACAGACACATTTTATTTCTCAGTTTTTTGATGGTGAAAGGCAGTTTGCAAATAGAGAGCTCCACAGCACTGCAACAAACCAACCCTGCAACTCTGACGTGTTTCCCTAAGAACTCCAGTGGAGAAATGTAAATCAATGACCAGAATGATCTTGCTCTAGGCAAAAAGGCACATTACTTCAAAAAGTGGTGCTCCCAAATTCCACATTTGAGTGAATAGAAGGTGATAATAATTTGCACCAAGTGGCTGGGGATTTAGCTCAGCAGAGTAAGTGCCTGCCTGGCAAGCACAAGGTCATGAGTTTAATCTCCAGTACCAAAAAAATAAGTAAATAAATTTTTGCACCAATTTGGCACAGAATGCTTCACAGCTTTGCCCCACTGGGTGTGAGTGAATAGTAGAGAATCCAAGCTACCTGAACGCTTTGGCACGTGTGCCTTTGTACATAACTGAGAAGCACACCTTGGGTTTCTCAGTTTTTTACCCTGAAAGACACTTTGCTTATGCATGCTTGCCCTCAAGTAAATAAACACCCTGCATCTTGTCCAGTGTTTCACTCATAAGAACCCCAGTAGAGAAGCATAACTCAATATCCAGAATGAGCCAGCTCTAGGAGCAGAGGCAAGAAAGCTACAGTAAGTGGTGCTTTCACAGGAGTGAATGGAAGGCGATCTACTATTATACCATATCTGCATGGAAGGGTCCACAGCTCAGCCAAGTTTGGTATAAGTTCAGAGCATAGAACTTATTCTGAAGTTTAACAACTTCAGAATAAGTCCAAATCAGTTAATCAAACATATCTGGAGACTTTTTAGAGTGTACGTTTCTAAAAAAAATTGAGAGTTGCACGTTTAATTTCTCACTATATCCTAGTGAAAGGCAGTTTGCACATAGATCGCTATTCAGCACAATGCAAAGAAAAATTCTGCAACTTCCTCAGCTTCACCAAATTTAGTATAAGTCGAGGTCTGGGGACCCAACATATGCAAACACTTTGCAGTGTGTGCTTCTGTGAATAACTGAGATGTGCAAGTTTAATTACTCAGTATATCCCTATGAAAGGCAGTTTGCACCTAGATGGCTATTCAGCCCCAGTGCAAAGAAACCCCCTGTAATGACTATATGTGTTTCTTTATAATGCAACTTAAGAATTAATGGAAGAAGTGTATATCTGTACCCAAGGCAGGGAATCCAACATCTGAGCACGTTGGAGTGTGTGCTTCTGTAAATAAATGAGATGTGCACATTTAATTACTCAGTATGTCCTGGTCAAAGGCAGTTTGCACATAGATTGTTATTCAGCACAGTGCAAAGAAAAATCCTGCAACTTATTTTGTGCTTCCCTAATAAAGACTCTATGAAAGAAGTGTAACTCAATGTCCAGAGTGACCCTACTCTATGCAGAGAGGCTTGGAAATGACTATCTGTGGTGCTCCATGGTGCCCCTGAAGGATGAATGGAAGCAGAGGTAGCTATTCTACTTGCAGATAAATTGAATTTCAAGCCAAGACTGATTAATGGGGATAAAGAAGGTCACTACATCCTCGTAAAGGAAACAATCCAAAAGGAAGAGATAACAATCATAAATATATATGCAACAAATACCAACGTATCCAATTATGTAAAACAATTACTAACAGACATGAAAAATCAAATAAGCCCTAATACAATTGTATTGGGAGACCTCAGTACACCACTGTCACAAAAAGACTAGACAAAAATCAATAATGAAATATTAGAACTTAATCAAACTTTTGAACAAATGGACTTAGTAGATGTCTGAAGAATGTTCTACCCTACATCATCAGAATACACATTCTTCTCAGTTGCACATTCTTCTCCAAAATGCATAATATACTGTCTTATAGAACATGCTTAAGTAAATGCAAAGGAATTGGAATTTTTCCATGCATACTATCAGACCACAGTGCCACAAAATTGGAAATCCATACCAGGGGAAATCACAATAACTTCATAAACACATGGAAATTAAATAGCACCCTACTAAACAACCAATGGGTACCATATGAAATTAAAGAAGAAATTAGGCAGTTTTTATAGTTAAATTATAATGACAATACAACACATTGGAATTTGTGGGACACAATGAAATCAGTCTTAAGAGGGAAATTTGTAGCAGTAAGTGCCCATACCAGGAAAACAGACCAAGCGCATATAAACAACTTAATGTTGAACCTCAAACTTTTAGAAAAAAAAGAGCAGGCTAAGCCAAAAGTTCACGTAAGGGAGGAAATTATAAAGATCAAAGCAGAATTTAACACACTGGAGACTAAAAAAAAAAACAATACAAAGAATCAATAAATTGAAGAGTTGGTTCTTTGAAAGATTAAATAAAATTAACAAACCTTTAGCCAACCTTATCAAAAAAAAGAAACAAAAGACTCAAATCTATGCAATTAGGAATGAAAAGGACAAAATCACCACAAACCCTGCAGAAATCCAGAAAATCACTAATACTTACTTTGAAAACTTGTATTCTAATAAGATGCAACATACAGAAGAAATAGACAGATTCCTAGATACATACAAATTACCAAAGCTGAATCAAGATTTAAAAATCATAAATAACCCAATATCAATAAATGAAATTAAATATGTAATTAAAAACTCATCAACAAAGAAAAGCCCAGGTCCTGACCAATTCACCGCTGAGTGCTACAAGAAATTTAGAGACAACCTAACACTACTACTTCTCAAACTTTTAATGAAATTGAAAGGGAACAATACTTCCAAATTTATTCCTGGAAGCAAGTATTACCCTGATACCAAAAGGACCCACCTAAGAAAGAGAATTATAGGCCAATTTCCCTAATGAACATTGATGTAAAAATCCTCAATAAGATACTGACAGACTGCAGCAAATCATTATGAAGATTGTACACCATGATCAAGTGGGATTCATCCCAGGGATGGTTCAACAAACACAAATCAATAAATGTAATACAGCATATTAACAGAGCCGAGGACAAAAATCATAATGATCATTTCAATAGATGCAGAAAAAGCTTTTAACAAAATCCAGCACCCATTCATGATAAAAAAAAAAAACCTACAGAAAATTGGAATAGATGGTCCTTATCTCAATCTGATAAAAGCCATCTATGACAAACCAATAGCCAACATCATACTAAATGGACAAAAATTGAAAGCTTTCATTCTAAAATCAAGAACCAGACAAAGATGTTCACTGTCTCCACTCCTATTCATAGTCCTCAAAACTTTAGCTGGAGCAATTAGACAAGAAAAAGAAATAAAAGGAATAAAGATAGGAAAGAAAGAAGTTAAACTATCATTATTTGCAGGTGATATGATACTCTACTTAGAAGACCCCAAAAGCTCCACCAAATTCAGTAAGCAAGTTCAGTAACATAGCTGGTTACAAAGTCAGCATTCAAAAACCAATAGCCTTCCTGTACATGAATAACAAACTGACTGAGAGAAATCAGAAAGACAATACCTTTCACAGTAGCATCCAAACAAATGAAATACCTAGGAATCAATCTAACAAAGCACATAACAGACCTCTATATTGAAAACTACAGTACTCTGAAAAAGAAGATTGAAGAGGATATTAGAAAACAGAGAGATATCCTGTGCTTTTGCATAGGAAAAACCAATAGAGTAAAAGTGGCCATACTTCCAAAACTGTTATACAGAGTTAATGCAACCCCAATCAAAACTCCAATAGCATATCTCACAGAATTAGAGAAAACCATCATAAAATTGATCTGGAACCAGAAGAGACCTAGAATAGCCAAGGCAATTTTGGGCAACAAAGACAAGACAGGGGTCATCACAATTCCTGACTTGAAATTATACTATAAAGCTCTGTGACAAAAACAGTGTGGCACTGGCAAAAAGAAGAAAAACTCAAAAATCAATGGAACAGATTAGAAGATGTAGAAACAACTGTAGACACACTAAACCACCTTACCTTTGACAAAGGTGCCAAACAGATTCACTGGGAAAAAGAGGGGCTCTTCAACAAATGCTGCTGGAAAGCTGGCTCTACACTTGCCAAAGATTAAAACTGGATGGACCCGTATCTTTCACCATGTACCAAGCTAAAATCAGAATGGATCAAAGATCTTAATATTAAAACAGAAACATTAAATCTGCTGAAAGATAAAGTAAAACCCTTGAAGACATTGGAGTGGGCAAAGACTTTATGAACAAAACTCCAACTGCACAGGAACTATCATAAAGAATCAACAACTGGGCTCTCACCCTACTGAAAAGCTTTTGCACAGCAAAAGAAACCACCAACACAGTGAAGACACAACCTGCAACGTGGGAGAAGATGCTTGCCAGCTGTACCTCAGGCAAAGGATTACTATTGAGAACATATAAAGAACTCAAAAAAAATCAGCCTCCCAGAATTAAAAATGGGCATGTGAGACAAATATATACTTCTCAAATGAAAAAATATGAACAGCAATAAAATACATTTTAAAATGTTCAACATCACTGGTCATGGAAGAGATGCAAATTAAAACAACACTGAGATTCTACCTCACCCCAGAAAGAATGGCTATTATCAAGAAATCAACCAATAACAAATGCTGGAGGGGCTGTGGGGGGAAAAGAAACCTCCGCTGTGGGTGAGAATGCAGACTGGTGCAACCACTGTGGAAATCAGTGTGGAGAGTCCTCAGGAAACCAGGACTAGCAGAACCATTCGACCCAGCTATTGCCCTCTGGGTATCTTCCCAAAAGAATCAAAAACGTCTTATGTGCACCCATGTGTATAGCAGCACAATTTGTAATTGCCAGATCTTGGAAACAACCTAAATGCCCATCAACTAAGAAATGAATAAAAAAGATGTGGTATTTTTATACAATGGAGTACCACTCAGCCATAAAGAAGAATAAACAGGAGACTTTTACAGCTAAATGGATGCAACTTCTTGAGACCATACTCACTAGTGAAATAAATAACACAACATACGTAAACATCATATTGTCTCACTAAGGTGAGAAGCTGAAAGTAACAACATACATATGTGTAGGTACATCTACATAAAACTAGTTAAGATAGTTATACTACTGATTTCTCTCAGTTCAATGAAGAGAAAGATTTGTGCTGGTATTGTTCAGACAATTGTAAGCAGGTATGTCATGCTCTGGATGAGTGCTTTGGGGGTGGCAATGTGCAATGTATGTATCATTGTTGCCCCGATTGATGTGTTTTAAAACTTTTAGTTTTTTCTTCTTCTCCTTTTTCTTTGAAATAAAATGGATTTGAAAAAAATTCCCCTTCGGTTGCTTGTAGTTTAGCTTTCTGTCCTACTGCCTCATCTCAAGGCTGGGGCAGGCAGTATATGAGGTGTGATCAAACCTACATAACCGTTTAAGCTAGAAATTTATTCTAGTAAAGGACACATTGCCGTGAATTGTCCCTGAGTACTTCCCCTCACTTCCAATGAACTCATCCTTCTTGCTATTTTCTGAAGCAATTCTGAAGTTGTCTTTAGTTTTACTGTCATGAATCAATTCCAAACATTCCCCTCTCAGGGTCATTTTGACTTTCGGGAGAAGCCGGAAGTCACACATATCTCGATCTGGTGAGTAAGTGGAGGGGGACACTGCCATGATTTTACAAATCTGCCTTCCACAGGATGGCACTTGGCTGCAGCAGTCCCTGTATTTGTGACCACACATTGGGAGACCCTCATGACAGAGCACTTCCAGACCTGCTCCAGAAAGTGGCAGGAACTGGGGGGTCAGTGTGCTCAGAGTGGGGAGGTTGAAGGGGGTTCACGGCAATGTGTCTTCTACTCCAATTAATTTTGACTTAAATATTCACTGTATTGTTTACTCACATCTCACACAAGATGAGTCTGGTTACTACGCCAAAAAGTAGGGAAGCGCTCCCAAAACAAAAGGCCGGCGCTCAGCCTGGCAACGAGAACTGTGTCTCAAAAAAAAGTAAAGATTTTTTTAAAAGACTAAAGATGCCTCAGCCTCCCTGTGCCTCCACACCCGGCCCGTGTCACTTAACCCAGGATGGAGGTCCTGGCCACACGTTGACCCCAGGCCCACCCTGGGTCAGCGCTCCGGGTGCGTGTCCTGAGCTGTCCTTTCCCACTCCCCCGCTCAGCCTCATGAGGAACCAGGGAAACTGTGTGGCCACCAACTGTGTCACGGACCAGAGGTGACCAAGTGACAGGATGCAAGAGGGAATCCTGGAGCAGTAAAAGGTGTGTGTGGCTAAACGAGCAACATCCAAGTGTAATCAACACAGCAGTGTGCAGAGGTCACTTTCGATGCTTGTCCTCTGGTTAGGCAAGATTGGGCCGCTGGGGGAGCGGCGAGGTGAACGGGGCCGCCCGGCCTAGAGCTGCGCAGCCTCCTGTGGCTCACAAAGGCCAGCTGCCCTGGGCCTCTTTCAGCCTGCACCGCTGGAGCTCGGGTGTTTGCTTTGTTCTGCTGTAGCAGAGATTGAACCCACTGAGCTGCATCCTCAGCCCTTTGTACTTTTGGGACAGGATCTTGCAAATAAATGCTCAGGCTAGGCTTGAACTTGCCATCTTCCTGCTTCAGCCTCCCACGGTGTTGGGCTCACAAGGCCACACTTGCTGTTTCAGATGAAAAACTGAGGCAGGAAGGGGGAGTGGGGCAGCAGGCCTCAGCCCATAGCTGCCAGCTGCCTGGCTGGACTGAGCATGTCTGGACCCCAAGCTCTCTGGGGAGCAGTGCTGAGCCCGGACCTGGTCCCCAGGGCACCTCTGGAGGGCGCAGCTTGTGCCCCCAGCACCCAAAGTCCCGTCCTCTCTGCCCATCTCTGCCCATACTTCCTATGTGCCTGACCCTGGCAGCTGAGCACTTGTGCAGCTGCTTCCTGGGCTGAAGCCCCTCTGCCCACCCTGGCCTCAGCCACCCGAACCAGCCCTAGGCTCTGGCATGACCCAAAGCTGCTGGGGTCTCATTCACCCCGGTCCTGCCAGACCATGCCTGCTCCTCTTCCTCTTCCTCCAGCACCAGCAAAACAAACACTCGAGGGTCAAACTCAACATCTGTGTCTGCTAGGAAAGTGCTCTGCCACTGAGCTACACCTGCAGACCTTTGAAATGATTTGATTTTGAGACAAGTTCAGACCTAGTTCCCCAGACTGGCCTTGAACATACAGTCCTCCTGCCTCAGCCTCCCAAGTAGCTGAGATTACAGTGGTGCTCACTACTGGCAGATCTTTGGATTTCAAAGTGCTGGGTTGGTAAAAATTAAGCCTGGAAGGGCAGACAGGTTGCCAGTTTAGTTTCCTCACTGATGTCTCAGGATGGAGACAGCAATGACAGCCCTCACCTGGACCTGCTCCAGGGCCACATCGAGCTGACTCCTGGCTCCTGCAGGCTCCCCTGCCTTGGTATCTTCTCAAGATCAGCATTGGGAAGGCTAGAGGAGAGGCCAGCATCTGCCCCTCAGCACCCTCCTTGCAGGCCACACCCCTGCCAGGACCTCTATGTGACAGGTGTAATCACAGCTAGCCAGGAAGCTGAGGCAGGAGGACTACAAGTTCGAGCCCAGCCTGAATGACTTACAGATCCTGTCTCAAATAGCACAAACAAAAAACAAGCCTTGTTCCGCCTCCACAGGCAGCCAGCCCTGAGACCAGGAAGGTGCACAAAGCTTGCTGAGTCTTTACGGTTCATGAGCTCCATGGGAGGGAGGCTCGCTGTAGGAACCGGAGTCAACTCCGGAAGGTATAAACGTTTTCACTGAGCTCCACTGTGTACCAGCAGATCTACCCCATTTTGTGTCAGGGTAATTTCTTCCCCCCAAGGTCCAAATGCACCCCTAACAGATTCAAGTGCAAAGCCCAGTGTCTTTGGCATCTCTCCTGCCTCTCACAGTCATCCGGTTTGTAAATTTCGAGACAAGGTCCCACTGAGTCACGAAGTTGCCCGGGCTGGGCTCAACCTTGCAATCTTCCTGCCTCAGTCTCCCAAGTGCACCACCGTACCCAGCTGTCCCATCCTTGACTCCCTGCTGAGAGTCCTCTCACAGGCTTCAGTATTCATTCCTCTCAGGCTCTCATCTGTCATTAGGTGGCAGTGGTCAGCAGATCTAGGGACAACTCCTGGCACAAGTGTGCCCAAGAGATGGGACAGAAGTTCCTTGGAAGCCCAAGGCATCACAGAGAGCAACACCAACCGCAGGGGTCCTGCACCTCAGTCACAAGCTTTATTGTCCCGAGCAGGGACTCGCCACACTTCCACAATTCCACGGGGCGGGGGGGGGGGGGGGGGGGGGGGGGGGGGGGGGGGGGGGGGGGGGGGGGGGGGGGGGGGGGGTTGGGTGGAGGAGGGGCACGCGGGGCACAGATGCTGCTGCTAGGGAAATGGCGTGTGTGCCTTAGCGCCCATGAAGGGTCCCCGCTGTGGGGTCTTGTGCTATGAGCTGTCCTCAGCGCCCCAGAAGGGGCAGCGCTGACTAGATTAGGCCACTAAAGCGACTTTTCTAGGATGCTGTTAATAGACCCACATGCGAGAGCTGCTGCTAGCCGCAGGCACAAGGAGGCAGATGGGCGGGGTGGGTCGCAAATGAGGCCCACACCACCAGCCCCTGGTGGCCCTCAAAGCGGTGGACAGGGCGCACCTGTCCCCTGCATTCCAAGAGCCCCCTCCAAGCCACAGAGGGTGGACCCCGGGGCAGGGTGCCAGGAACACAGAGCATGGACTTCTCAGCCCTGCCACCTACAGGCCTCCCCTGCTGAGGACACAGGACAAGCTCTGCTGGTGCATCAACGTCCCCGGAATCACCATAAGCGCCTGTCACGTGGCGCATTCCAAGTGCGCAAGGACACTGGGGACGGGCGCGGGGAGGCCAGGTCCTGAGTCTCAGCCCTGGGGACACAGTCCCGGCCTCAGTGCCAACCCTGGGGCTCCCGCCCTGCCTGTCACCCTCAGGCCAGCAATGGCAGCCATATAAGGGGGTCATGGTGAGCCGCAGAGGACGCGGTCCCCTCGCACCTTAGAGCCTGGTCATCACTGGGCCACAGGCCAAGGGGAGCTCGTACCACTGCATGGAGGCTCAACAAAGGGGACAGCAGCCTGGGGCCCACCATGGCCTGCAGGGGACCCTGGGCCCTGCTCTGGCCCCCAGGGGTCTGCAGGGGACATGGAAAGGGAGAAGAGGGAGGGGTTCGGGGCACCTGGGCAGTCACGGGCACGGCTGGTTCCGGGGAGAGGGGGTCTCCCCAAACTGTGAAAGCCGCCAGGGGCAGGTGCGGTCCCCAGTGTGGTCCCGGATGAGCACGGTCCCCAGTCAGGCAACCACACCGCCCCCTGCACCACCACCACCCCTGCACCCGAGGAAGGCTGTGTAGAAATCGCCTCCTGTTCCCGCAGAGCTCTGGAAGGGGGATTGTCCGCGGTGGTCAATTTGTTCTGTAGCAGTCTCCAAAGTGACAGTCCGGGCCCCTGCCTGGAAGGGGCTCGGCCACGCAGCCTGGCAGGGCTCTGGTGTGAAGGGCAGCTCCACGGTGTCCCTGGGGTCAGTGCTTGTCCTGGGAGAGCAAGGGTCTCATCAGCCTTGAGGGACGGGTGGGCAGAGGGGTGCTGGGCAGGGGGTGGCAACATGTACAAAGGCCCAGGGGCAGGGAAGCTCGGTGCATCTCTCTTGGTCATCTGGGGCAAAAGGGCTACTGGTGGTGCTTTCTTTGTATACAATTTTGTATTGTTTCTAGAAGCTTCCTCACAGGCACGCATTGCTTTACAATGTACAAGGGGAGAGAAACAAGGTTGGGGGTCGAGGAGAGCGCTGGCGCCCTTCTCGGCTCTTGTGCATCTTAGGCGATGCTTCGGGGTCCTCCCGCCCCCCCTCCCCGCGCATTCTCACCTCTTGCTTATGGCCCTTGTCCTGCTGGAAGATGCCGTTGGCGGAGGCCGAGCTGCCCGCGGTCTGCAGATGCAGGGAAAGAGGCTGAGCCGGGCGCGCGAGACCGCAGTCCCACAGGCGACCACTAGGCGGTGAGCGCGCCCCCCGGGCTCCACCCCGTCTCCAGCGGGGGACCCCGCCCGGGCCGCGGGGCCGCGGAGCCCGGAGCGCGCACACCACCACCCGGACCCGGGCTGCGGACCCGGCTACCGTCCGGCCGGCCCGGCGCTCACCTGTGCCCCGCCGCCCCGCAGCGCCTCCACCAGCGCCTCCACGCGCTGCGCCTGCTCCAGCGCGGCCCGCAGCGCGTCCTCCGTGCCCGCCAGCTGGCGCTGCAGCCGCAGCAGCTCGGGCGCCGCGGCGGGATCGATGAGCGAGTGGCGCCGCTGCTCCAGGCCCTGGTCCTTGTCCTTGTCTTTGTCCTGGGGGAGGCGGGGGTCAGTGCATCCTTGTGCTTTCCTGTGCATACCTCCCTCTCCCACCTGCCTTACCCGGACAGATACAGGGACCCAGCCCAACTTCCCAGCCCCTCCTTGGCCAGTGGCCAAATCCAGGACCTTGCAGGTCACAGCCCTGAAGGCGGAGCCAGTGGTTTCTGGTTGATTGCCTCCCTGCACGGGGAGCTCACCATCCGTGGCCCATCCGGTTCTGAACAGGTCACACCACAAGGAGGCTCCCCTGCGCGCTGCACAGCCCCGGCCACGCTGCAACACCAGGGCACTTTCGGTCCCCAGTGTGACTTAGCTATCCTGGGGAGCCCCAGGAGGTCGCCAGCCTCCACGTACCAGTCCGGTGAGCTGCTCGCGAAGGCCCCGGATATCATCCTTAAGTTTCTGCTCCTTGAGCCGCCACTCGGCCTTGTGCACCTCGCGGCTCAGGTCGCGCTCGGACCCCTGCGAGTGTCGGTTGGCTTCCAGCAGCAGCACACGCAGCTCGTTCAGGTTCCTGGGGGTCGGGGCACAGGGCATCAGCCCCCCAGGGTCCCACGCTGCAGTGACACCACCCAAGGGGACACTGGCCACGTGTGTGTGAGCCACAGAAGCCGGAGCAGCAACAAGAAGCCGGGATGCGTGGGACACAGTCTCAACGTGGGACACATCTCTACTGGTCTAATTTACTGTTTGAGGGACACCCCGAGTCCTCACCAAGGCATCCTAGCTGACCGCCCAGCTGGTCATGACTGCAGCGGGGTCCACTGTGGCCTTCGGCAATCAAGACAGGCTAGGATGACAGGCAGCCCCGGGGAATCTGGATTTCCTTCTTTCTCGAGCTGGGGGCTGAGCTCAGGGCTTAGTGCTTGCTAGGCAATGCTCCATCACTAAGCTTAGCCCTAGCCCTTGGATTTCTTTGACTAAACTAACATTCAAGACATGTGCAAAACTATAAATGATGCCACTTTTCTTACTAAATATCTTCTGTTGCAGAAAACATTTACTTTTTGCCAAAAGCATGTTCTTTACATTACACACAACTGGCTTATTAGTTTTATTTTGTTTTGTTTTGGTTTGTTTTGTTTGTTTTGTTTTTTGAGACAGGGTCTTACCATGCAGTCCAGGCGGGGCTCAGACTCATTATGTATCCCAGGTTGGCCTTGAACTAGAGGCAATCCTCCTGCTTCAGCCTTCCAACTGCTGGGATTACAGAGGTACACCACCACACCTAGTTGGTTTATTATGTTTAAATGGATTCAGAAATACTTTAAAAGTTCTCAGTGTAAACTTCTAACATGGTCAATGCAGACTGACAAGCGCTCCTTCCAGGAACAATAATTTTTATGTGGAATAAAAAGGTCTCTCTGAGACCACAAGGTTCCAGGCCAACACCTGTCATCACAGCTACTCAGGAGGCTGAGGCAGGAGGTTCGCACATTCCAGCCCAGCCCGGGCAACTTACCGACTTAGTGAGACCCTGTCTCAAAATAAAAATAAGAGCTAGAGGTGGAGCTCAGGGGCCAAGCGCCCAGGGCTCAGCGGGCTTGGGAGGGGACACCCAGCCATGTGTCCTGGGCTCTGGGGCCTCGGCACTTGCTCACCGCTCCTTGCGCAGCAGCTCCCGGCTGATGAGCAGCAGCTGTCCTGAGGCGGCGCCGTGCGTCTGGCGGGACACGGCCTCCAGCTCGGCCTCCAGGCGCCGCTTGTCCTTCAGCAGGGCATCTGCCCTCTTCTCCCCCGACCTGCACTTGCTCTCCAGTGCTGGGCAGGGCGGGGAACTCAGGGTTAGGAGGCCGAGGGCTGCCACCCGGGGCCCAGGCTGACTTTGCCAGGGTACGCGACAGCAACACACTCGACCACGTCCCTCCCTTCTCTCCTCCCTCTGTCCCTCTTTCTTTTTTGAAACAGGGTCTTACGATAGAGTCCAATCAAGCCTTCCTGCCTCAGCTTCCACAGGGCTGCGACTGCAAGCTTCAGGGGTCTCTGTGGTCCTTAGGGACAACTTGAGCACAGAAAATGCCCATAGTCAGCACTGGGTCCAGGGGATGGGGATGTGGTGTGTCTACACTGGTGTCTGGACCACAAGGGGCCGGGTCAGCTGTGGCCCTGGGGAGTGAGGACCTGGGACCCTTGCCGGGCCCTTCAGACCACAATAGGACAGAAGAGGGCAGCAGCACCCCGGGAGGGATGCTGTCTTGGGGACACGATGACTGGCCTCTGGCAGACAGAAGCAGGGTTGGTTTGTCACAGTCACTAAGCCACAACCCCTGCCTCTCTCCAGCTGTCCAACTTGTGACCCCTCTGGGCCATGATTGGTGCCCATCCCCGATTCTGCAGTCCTCACAGTTATGTCCCCCAGGCAGGTGGCAGACAGTGTGTGTCCAAGTAGCCTGGGAGAGCCGTATGTGGTGCTGCATGCCTGTGATCCCAGCACTCTGGGAGACTGAGGCAGGAGGATCGGAAGTTTGTGCCCAGCCTGGGCAATTTAGGGACTTATGGAGACCTTGTCTCAAAAAAAAAAGGTGACCCAGGAGAAAACAGGCGTCAGAATGGAGAACCTGGGCTGGCACCTCTGGTCCAGGGACTCGGCGGTGACTCTGGGGACGGGTCCCACCGCTCGGCCCAGGGACACCTCTCGTGGCCCCACAGGGGAGACTTACCACTTACTTGGGCCCTGAGCGCCTCGGTCTGGGACGTCAAGGCTGTCACCTCTTTGTCCCTCTTATTCAGCTTGTCCTGCAGGCCTGGGAGGTGGGGAGAAGCCATCAAGACTCCAGCCCTAGTGGCAGGGACCCTCCTGCAGGAGCCCTGGAAGGGGCACATGCTTGGCCCCCAGGGTCTCTGTCCTTCCTCCTGCCAGCCCTGAGTGGCCACCCTGGGGCTGGGGACAGCCTGCATGGTCTCGGGGAAACTTGACTCTCACCTTCAAGTGCTAGAAAGGGGATTGTGATAAAGGCGCCTGCCCTGGGAGGCTGGGGCAGGAAGACTGCAAGTCTAAGCCCAATCTGGGCAACTAAGCCACAAGGATCACCAGGAGTTCGAGGCCAGCCTAGGCTATATAGTGAGATCCTGTCTCAAACAAACCAAACCGGAAGGAAAAAAACAATGCAAGCAAACACTGCCACAAGAAGCTTCAAAAGACAAAACCCTTAAGGGAGTGGCTCTAAGAGTGTCCATATATAAAGAGCTTCTTAAAATCAACAACAGATCAACCACCCAGTAAGAAACAGCAGGCAAAGGATACGTGCCTAAACGGACCTACAAGGAGTTATTCACAACAAGAGAAAAGTGAGGAAGCTGCAGCAGACGTTTCCCTTTCCAAGGCCACAGATCCCAGAGTCCTGTGGAACTGCCTGTCAGGGACTCAGTTGGGACTGCATTCAACCCCGAGGGCTCAAGAGGTGTTGACACTTGTCGGGCCATGCAGAGGGTGGGGTAACTGACTGACAGAGTTGGTAACAGAGACTGAAAACACTTGAGCTCACTAGTAGGCGACTGGGTAAAATACACCAGCTGCCACCACACAGTGGGGCGAACTGAGAGAACAGTCTCCAAGTTAGGCTGGGCCTTTTGTTTTGCTTTATTTTGTGGTGCTGGGGGTGGAACCCAAGGCCTCATGCATGCCAGCCAAGCGCTTACCACTGAGCTATAATCCCAGCCCCCAAATTTGGTGTTAAATAAATAAATGGCTCAAAATGAGGGACTTGGAACCATCTGTGTCACATAGGTACTTGCATGTTTGGGGACACAGACACCGAGTCACATTACACATCCAGAAAAGGAAGTTTGTAGAAGGCTGGGTGTGGTGGGCCACATCTATGACCCCAGCACTTGGAAGGCTGAGGCAGGAGGATCACCATAAGTTCAAGAACAGCGGTTCCACAGTGAGTTCAAAGCCAGCCTGAACAGCACAGTGAGACTCTGCCTCAACAAAAAACAGAAAAGAAAAAAAAAAAGGAACTATGGAACTGGGACCCTTCACCATATGCCCTTTGAGCCATTTGAACTTTATACCTAGCTTGTTTATATTTTCATTTTGTTTTTGTGGGGCTGAGTATGGAACTCAGGGCCTTGTGTATTCAAGGCAAGAACTTTTACCACTCAGCACATCCCTGGCCCCTACACCTAGTTTTTAAATGAAAAGGCAAAGCCTAACAAGGCCCACGGGCCGGGCCCATGGCAGCACTCGAGGCCCCGCCCTGTAACTGGTGGCCACCGCTGGCTACTCCATCCTGCTTGGCTTTTTTGTGATACTGGGAACTGAACCCACAGCTGCCACACTGAGCTACATCCCCAACCCTTGTTGAAAATGATCTTTTGAGACAGGGTCTTGGGGTCACCAAGTTGCCCAGGCTGAGTTTGAACTTGTGATCTTTCTGGCTCGGCCTACAGAGTGCTGGGATGACAGGCCTTCATCTTGCTTTACTCCCGTCACCTTTCACACTCCCAGGCCATGCCTGGCACTCCTCCCCTGGGTGTCCTGCCTGGGACAAGAACAGATGCTCCGGCAGCGTCAGCCAGCTCTGCTGGGGGCTGCACCATCTCCCTGTCTGCCCACAGTGCCTGACCTGGTCCCTATGTCCAGGAGGTGGCCCTTGCACCAGCTCAGCCTCAGCTCCTTCAGGTCGCAAGCGTCCGCATGCAGCCTTTCTGCGCGCTCTGGGTGCTAGGCTTCTTGGAGGGGAGCTCTAGCCCTGGCTTCCACCGCGGCCCCCGAAGAGACCTGGCCAGCTGCACAGAGCAGGTGACTGCAACAGCCAGGTCTGCCCCAGACCCCACCACTCACCCTCCACCGTCTCCTTCACCCTGATCTTCTCCTCCGAGAGGTCGTCTGAGTCAATCACCTGCAAGGACAGCCCTGTGAGGGCCGGGTCCCCTTTGCCCGGCTGCAAGCCGCACACCTCCCATCCTGACAGGGACACGGTCCCTGGCCTGACCTCCTCAGCCAGAGGGGCCCCAGGCTCCCAGGCAGCTGCCCTGAAGGCCACATGGGAGGCACTGTGGTCACTTGGCCCTCTTCCCTCTGTCTCTGTCACAGACACTTCCTGCATGATGCCAATGTCCCTGCCCTGCTGCCATGGCTGGAGACAGGACTACTGGCCTCGGTGCCACCAGTGAGGTCAGTGCCACCCCGGAGAAGCTCCGGTAAATACCCAACACTGCTGGGCACCACAAGCCCAGACACCGAAGACAGGAGAGTCCGCTGGCAAACACACTAAGTGCACAGGCAGCCAGCAGACTCCCCACTGCTCCTGGCGGGCGCTCCTGAGGCTGCCCTCACCTAACCGTGTGCGGCAGGCAGGGCAGCACCGAGCTGAGCAAGTGATCACCGCCACTGTCCTGCCCTCACACATCCCAAGCCCCATCATCGTCTCAATATTTGGGCGATTAACAAAGGACATAGTGGGGTGATGATGAGATGTACAGAAAAGGGGCAAAATGTCACTCTCATGTGACAGTGAGACTTTGAGAAGTCCAGTTATCCCTCAACCTAAGCTTCTCAATCTGGGGGATGTGTGGGTCCACACGGGGGCCCAGGGTGTGTAGGTCTGGTCTCTAAGACCCTGAGCCATAGAGGGTCTTAGAGACTAGGCCTGGGCCTTCACGGGCTGGCCACATACTCCTTGCTCAGGAACACCCAAGACTGGACGTGCTCAGGACCCCGGCCGACAGAACTGAGGTCCGGGGTACAGATGCCAGCTGTGTGAGCAGCTTCAGGGCCACAGCTGGGCTGGGCCTCCTTCTTTTCCTCCTCTGCCAGGGCCTGGAAGGAGGGAACTTAAGGCTCAACACAGGCTGGCTCACACGCTTGTTGTCCCAAGACTCTGGGAGGCTGAGACAGGAGGATCACAAGTTCCAGCCCAGTCTAGGCATTTAACAAGACCTTGTGTCAAGGTTAAACATAAATTTAAAGAGGGCTGGGGATGTGGCTCTGTATTCAATCCCCAGTACTAGGAAATAAACAAATAAATAATTTCAGAAAGGCATTCAGCCTCAGAGCTGCAGAAAACTGGCAACCCAAATACTAAACCCTGGGCACAGGAAGCTCCTGTTGTCCAGGGACAGCAAGGGACCCTGGGCCAGACACTGGCCACACTGCAGCCAGTCCTCCTTTCAGCTTCCTCTGTCATGCTGGGTCTCTAGGCACAGGTTGGGCACCTCCACCACAACACTGGGACAGGGACCACCCCTCAGAATCTGCTCACCCAGGAGCGGGGGTCAACGCTGACCTCTGGGGTCGTCATGACGCAGGGCGCCACCAAAGGCCCTCTGGGCCCTGGAGCCAATGTTGTCCCAGGGTCCCTGGGGACCAGGAAGAATCACTTTGCTGAAGGAAGAAGGGGAGACACTGGGATTTCTATGCTCAGCGAAAAGCTGGTGCTGTAGGTAGTGGCCTCTCCAAGGCCACTCCTGTCTCACCTTCCAGACCCCACTCAGGACCCCCACACTCAGGACACAGCGTTTCCCCCTGTTGGTATTTGTGCAGGGGCCTTGGGGAGATGGAGGATCCTGTCCGGAGGTCATGCCAGGGTGACTCAGGGTCTTAGAGACCAGGGAAGCCTGTGCCCCAAGCTGCGTATCTCTCCAGCCTGCTGAGGCAGGGTCACCAAAGACCACCTCAGTCCTCTCCATCACCACCAGGGCTTGACAACCCCTCTTTTTCCCCCATAGTGGGGATTAACCCCAGGGCCTTTGCACTGAGATGCATCCTCAGCCCTCTTTTTATTTTTTATCCTAAAACAGGGCCTTGCTAAGTTTCCCATGCTGGACTTGAACTTGCGATCCTCCTGCCTCAACCTCCCCAAGCACTGGGATGACGGGTGTGCCACCACACCCAGCTTGCCGCCCATCTGACAGAGAACAGAGGCTCCTTGTCTGAGCCTCGGCCCAGTCCTCACGGGGAGCTTCCGGGGACAGGCGGAGTACGCCGCACACGCCCAGCCCTCCCGCCCCGTGCCTACGTGGCTGTGCCGTGCCGAGCACTGGGCCTCCACGGCCTGGAGTCTGTTCTCGGCAACCAGGAGCTTCCCTCGCAGCCGCTCGGCCTCCTGCTTGCTCTGGGCCTCTGCCCGCTGCAGCCGCTCGTAGTCTAGCATCTTCCGCTCAGCCAGGGCGATCTGCTCCTTGAGGAACTCGATGGCCTGCGCCTGGCCACGGTACTCCACGTCCAGCCCCTCCAGCTCCTGCACGCGCAGCTCGGCGTCACGGCGCCCATCTCGGGCCTCCTGCAGCTCCAGCCGGTGCTGCGCAGCCTGCGCCTCTAGCTGGGCGTGCCAGTGCTGCCGCAGCCCGGCCAGCTCCTCTCGCGCCTCCTGCAGCTTCTGCCGCAGGCCCTCCTTCTCCTTGGCATGCATGGCCGTCTCCAGGTCGTGCTTGGCCTGCAGGTTGCCCAGCTCCAGCTGGTGCTCCATCTTGATGCCCTCCAGGACGGCCTTGAGCTCCCCAATCTCCTTCTGCTGGGCGCCGGGGCCTGAGTTCAACGTGGCCTTCAGGTCCTCCAGGGACTTCTGGTGGTCGGAGGCCAGGGAGTCCAGCTTGGACTTCCAGTTGTCCATGAGGCCCATGTTCTCGCTGGTGGCCTGCTGCACCTTGGCCTTGAGATCGGCCACCTCCTGCGCATACTTGTCGTTAGCGGCGCGCAGCTTGTCCACCTCGGCCTGGTAGGCCTTCAGCGCTGCCTCATACTTGTCTCGCAGCACCCCGCTTTCCCGCTGCTGCTCCTGAGAGGCCGACAGCAGCTGCTCCCGCAGCCGCAGCGCCTCGGCAGCCCCAGGCTCATTGGCGGTTGGGGGGCCAGCGTGCAGCAGGCAGTGCTGCAGCTGCTCAATCTCACCGCGCCGCAGGCTCAGCTCCTCTTCCAGCTGCAGCACCCGCGACTTCTCGGCCACCGTGGTCAGCTGCAGAGAGAGCGGCACGGCGTCAGTGACCCTGAGGGTAGAGGGTGGGAGGAGCAGTAAGCAGCACCCACTCCTACCCTTGTGCATCCCAAACACACAGGTGCCACATGTTCCCACCTCCCTAGGGAAAGAGACTCCCTATTTGAGGTTATGGCTTCTCAAAAGCTGGTATTATTTTTGTAGCGCTAGGCATGGAACCCAGGCCTTGCACATGCTGGGTACGTGCTCTATCACTGAGCTACATCCCAGTCTTTTTGTCTGTCGGTTTTTTGAGACAGGCTCTATGTAGTCCAAGTTGCCATAGGCAGCCCAGGCTGGCCTCGAACTCACAGTGATCCTTCTGCTTCAGCCTCCCAAGTGCTGAAATTGTAGGCACGCACCACCCCAGACCTTTTAAAAATTTTTTAAATTTTGAGACAGGATCTCACTAAATTGCCAAGACTGGGCTAAAACTTGTGATTCTCTTGGCTCCGCCTCCTAAGAGCTGGGATTGTAGCCGCGCACCACACACTTGGCTGGCTAGTGCTTTAACTGTTGGCAGTGTTGGGGATTGAACCTGGATTTCTTGCACACTGAGAAAGGCTCTACCACTGAGCTACGTGTTAATTTTAAGGTCAGAGGCCAAGGTGAATTTTCCATGATGTTTCTCCATTGAGGCACTGGGCAGAATGGGCTGAGTCCCAAGGGACCAGTTCGAGGAGAAGAAGAGGTGTAGGCAGAAGGCACCCCGCCCGCCGGAAGCACCACTGTCTGTAAACCGGCCCCATCCCACCAAGGTCATAGATCTGGAAACTATACCATTTCAAAACTGTTACAAACTTGAGTTTGTTTGTGATTATTATTTGACTTAATAAACTTATTTTTTTCTTTCCAGTACTGGAGATTACCCCAAGGCCTTTGAATGAGCTACATTACCAGGCCTTTCTGAGGGACATTTTCACTAAATTGCCCCAGACTGGGTTTGAACTCAGGATCACCTGGGGTTGCTTTGTGTTTTCTGTAATCTGGCTGAGTTTAGATCAAAGCGCCTCCACTGGGGGGGCTCCCACCTGGCCATTGTGGCTGGATGTGTTCCTGTCCTATGGGCACACAGCCTTGGTGCACATGAGTGGGCACCGCATGCGCATACAGCCCCTGGCGGCGGCAGCGCATACCCAGCACGTCTCTAGAAACCCACCACTCACGCGCTGCAACCACCAGGCTGAAACCAGGGCTGCTCATCTCTGCCTCCTGCGGTCTATGTGTAGCTCCCTGAGCCAGGGGCCACACGGCCTGCTGTTGGGGTGGGGTTCAGCCGCATCACATACACAGTGGGCACGGAGTGCTGCTGGGTGGGCAGTGCAGGACACAGACCACACCTGGCCCTGGGAGATCACACTTTGGGCAGAGGTCCCCTGGGGCTTGCCAACCCCATCCATTCAGGATACCCATGAAACTTCCCCAAAGCTCACTTCTTCCTTCTTTCCCCCACCCCCCATACTGGAATTGAACCCAGGGCCTCCACACTGAGCTACATCCCAGCCCATTTATTTGTTTGTTTCTGTAACTATTTATTGACAGGGTCTCACCAAGTCACTAAATTACCCGGGCTGTGATTCTCCTGCCTCGGCCTCCCAGAGCACTGGAATGACAGGCATGCACCACCACACCTGGAAGTCCCAGCTATTTCCTGAGCCCAGGTCCTTAGCCCGGCCCTTCTGGCTTCCACGGATAGGCCCCGCTGGGCAAGAGCGCCCTGGGTCTGCAGGTCCCACCCTCCTGCCCGTCCTAGACTCCTCAGGCTGGAGGCTCAGGAGCAGGGACTGGTGGCCTGGTGCCTGGGGACATCCCCTTCAAGTAAACCGAAGCTCGGCAGGGTGACAGGGCAGGGTCCCCGGGCCATCACAGCAGTGGGGCACCAAGTCCCAGAGAGCCAAGCCCACATAAGCCTCACGCGGGGATGGCGCGTAAGTATGTTTCCAAACCTCCACTTCCCTCCTAGATGGGGCACAAAAGAAAAAAGCAACGATGACAGCAGCCAAAGATGAGTCAGTCATGACACAGAGCCGAGGGCGGGAGGGCCGCACGGGCGGCGGCGGCGCGTTACCCTGTGGTCCGCCAATTCTCGGAGCAGCCGCTCCGCCTGCGCCTTCTCCAGTAGCAGGCTCTGCTCCAGCTCCCCAATGCGCGCATGCTCCAGCTGCGTCTGGGTCTGCTCCGCCCGCGGGACGGGGACGGGCAGGGGACGTGGGGAGGGCACGGGGAAGAGGGAGCCGGAGACGGAAAGAGGGAGAGGGAGAGAGAAAGAGGAGGCGTCATCTTCAGTGCACAGACTGGAGAGCAGGTGGCTGAGCCAGAATCGCTCCGGAAAGAGAGGCGTCCGGGGCCGGAGAGCATGGGAGGAAGAGGGGGCTGCGGGAAGCCCTCCTCAGCAGCTCCCACTGGGGCGGCGACGGGCACCCCGATTTCCCCCTCCGCTCCCAGGCCCAGCCTCCTCCTGCAGCCCTTCGGGGAGCTCATTTTAGACACAGGCCGGGGCCCCAGGGGGAGGGAGAGATAGAGGCTCCCTGACTCCTGGCCCGCCGGGCCTGCACAGGGCAGGAAGAACCCAGGAGTGAGAGGTTTCAAACAGAACCCGGGCCATCTTGAGCTTGCCACCACCCTGGGCAGAGCCCGGCTCTGCTGCTGCCACCCACCCGGCACTTCAGGGGCGGCCTGGTCTGCAGCGAGCACAAGGGCACTTTTGTCCCCACGTCACAAGGCCTGCTTCATCTCTGACAAAGCCCCCCATTCTCAGAGTGTCAACGCTGGCATCCACCCCCGCCCAGTACAAGCTCTGGAAGGGAGAGGACCCTGCCCTGGTACCCCCCTTATAAAACAGGGTCATCTCAGGTACAGGCTGGAACCCTTGTCCCTTGCAGATGGGGTAAACTGAGGCACAAAACCCATATCCCTGGGTCCCACATCCCCGGATTTCACCAACAGCAGATCAAAAATGTTAAAAGGAAATTGTGTCTCTGCTGAGTGCAGCTGGAATTTTGTCCTTGTCGCTATCCTTAAAGAGCACAGCATGGAGCTGCTTTCCCAGGGTCTGTGCATTCCAGGGATTCTGGGACCTAGGGGGTCACAGAACCAATTCCTCAGGACACCAAGGCCCAGAGACAACTGTACTATGCTTGCAATTCATAAAGAGCTGAGTGATGTTAATGTCGTTTGGTCTATGGTCTTATCTCTTGATTTTTTTTTCCCCCTAAAAGCGCTGCAGGAGAGAACAAGGAAAGTCCAGCACAGCTCAGAGAAGGGTGGTTGGTCCAATGAGGGAAAACCGAGGGTCGAAATGTCCTGCAGCTTCCAGGAGGAGCGAGACCCAGGATGGACTCTTCCGCATCCTGGAAGAGGTGCTTTCTCCCCTCAGCCACACACCTCCTGCAAGGAGGCTTTGAAAGGGGGTGGAGGGGCTGCTCATTTTATAACCCCAGTGCAAATCCAAGCGGCTGGATCAAGCCTCGCCCGCACCCTTGGCAGGCAGCTTTCCCATCTCTTCATTCTCATGGTGTCTGCTCCTTTTCTGCAGCACAGAGCAACTAACTGCCGGGGGACACCTGTCAGGAAACCAAGGGCTGGGGTGTGTGTACTAGAGATGAGGTCCAGGGTCTCACATCTATTAGGCCAGGGCTCTACCACTGAGCTATCTGCCCAGTCCATTGGAAAAATATGTCTTTCTCTAGATTGGCCTTGAACATGTGATCTTCCTGTCTCAGCCTCCCAATACCTGGGATTACAGGCATGCGCCTCCACACATGGTTCAGTGGCTAGTGTTTGTGTTTTGTTTTGTTTTCTTGAGATGGGTCTTGCTAAATTGCCCAGGCTGGCCATGAACTGTTATTCTCCTATCCCAGCCTCTCCAGTAGCTGGGATCACAGGCGTGTACCATTGTGCCTGGCACAAGGCCTTGCTTATGTTTAATTAATTATTAACTTGTGTAGGGTTTTTGGAGACAGGGTCTCACTGTGTCGTCTAGACTAGCCTCAAACTCTTGGCAATCCTCCTGCCTCATTTTCCTGAGTGCTGGAATTACAGGTGGGTGCTACCGTGCCCAGCTGGGGCTTATTTTATTAATGACTGGAGTGTCCTCATGACACTGGAGGCTCCTAAAGGACAGAGAAACATCACACACCCCTTGGTTTCCCTGAGGTTTTCATCACTTTCAGCCAGTTTTCAACAAACAGTTGATTCTAGTTCATAAAACAGGTTTGTCCTGGGAGTGGGTCCTCCTGTATCAATGACGTAGTAAGGAAGCACTGTGTAGGTAACAAAGCATACAAAGTCCAGATGACTGAGCCTACTGATGTCCCAGGGTGGGGAGAAGCAGGCCACAAAACATGTTCCAAAATAGGTGTGGCATTTTGGTGTACTCTGGGAGGCTGAGGCAGGAAGATTCAAGTTTGAGCCCAGCCTAGGTAATTTGGTGAGACTCAGTCCCAAAATAAAAAATAAGTTGGAGATATAGCCCAGTGTGATGGCCTCGGGTTCAATCCCCAATACTATAAAAAGCAAAAAGCAGTTCCCAGCCTGTGAGCCAGAAATTCTTCTTGGAAAAGCACATCTCATCCCTGTCATGTTTTGCCACTGGGGATCCACAGGTGACCAAAACATACTGGGGCCACACCCTCAAGGGGTGAGGTTCCAGGAAAGGGTGCACACAGTAAGTGTAGAGTAGAGTGAGTTCAGACAGCAACTTGAGCTGTGAACAAAGGCTGAGAGAAACTAGATTTTCAGTGACCCTGCAGCGGGAAGAGGAGCTGTCCACTGCTCCTCCAGGGATATGGGTTTTGTGCCTCAGTTTACCCCATCTGCAAGGGACAAGGGTTCCAGCCTGTGCCTGAGATGACCCTGTTTTACAAGGGGGGTACCCGGGCAGGGCAAGGTAGGGGTTTGGGGCAGGAAGACCGGCAGGTGCAGAGAACAACGGAGTCAGGACACAGTGTTGGGGACAAAGCTACAGTTCCTGCAGTGTCACAAATAAGGGGCAAGGGTGGGTATGAGCCGGGGCTGGACAGGGAGGGGTTTGGGTCCTCTGGGCCACCGTACAGCGCCTGGATGTTAGAGTCATGGCACCGCCATGTGAGCTGGGAATGGAGGCAGCCAGACTGGACAGATGTTTTTATGTTTCCCCCTTCCTTCTCTCCTCCCTTTCCTCCCTTTCTTCCTGTGACACTGGGAATTGAACCCAGGACCTTTGCACTGAGCTATACTCCCAGGCTTTTGTATTTTTTAAGACAAGGTCTTGCCCAAATCACTAAGTCACCTAGGCTGGGCTCAAACTTTCTATCTTTTGCTGCTTCGGCCTCCCAGAGTGCTGGGGTGACAGGTGAGCCTCAACACACCTGGCTCTCATTTCTGTTTTTAAAAGCTCTGATCACAAGAAGCCTAGGACTCAATGGGGGCAGCAACTGAAAGTAGCTGAGCCAAGATCAGCCACGAGCTGACCATCACTAAAGCTGGGTGGAACGTGGGAGTCCCTCGGGCAGTCCTCTCTGTTTCTATGTGGGTTTCAATCTTTCCAACATTGTATTATTTACGAAGCTATTTTTAAAAAGACCTCTCTGGCTTCAGTGTGGGGAAGAGACACTGAGGAGCGAAGAGGGAGGGAGGGCCAGGCAGGGGCTGCCAGAGCAGTCCAGGGAGGTGGCAGTGGCAATGGAGGTCAAGAGGATTTCTGATGGGAGACTGAAGGAAAGAGAATTCTTGATGAGTTCTAGCCAGTCCTGCAGACAGGAACCAGAAGGGATGAAGCCAAGGACAAGGGATGGGAACCAGAGATGTGGCTTAGACATGTCGTGCCTGGGACACACAGCGCATTCAGTGGCACCCTACACTTCGCACCCACCCAGGACTTGGAATAGGATGTGGCTGGGAAAAGGCTCTTGCTCAAGGGTGAGAAGGGTATCATGCTGCGGCAGTGTGGACCCAGCACAGGTGTACATACCAGGTCACCAGGGGAGCAGACACCAGGAAAGCTGTCAGGTGGCCTCAAGCAGGCAGCAGCAAATGGCGTGAAGCTTAGAAACACCTAGAAGCTTGGGAACACCAAGGCCACTGGTGATCTTTCCAGAAACAGGGACAGAGGCAAGGGACAGATTCTCCCTCAGATGCCACAGGGTATGAGCCCTGTTCGGCAACACCTGGATTTCAGATTCTGACGTCCAGAGCCATGGCAGCAGAAATGTGTTGTTTTCAACTGCTTGCCAGAGCATGATTGGGGGTGGCCCTGGTATCCACAAGGTCCACTGATGTACACTGGAAACCACAGACTGGATGAATGCCCACCAGACAAGTGTGGACCAGAGGCTACAGGGTCCAGTACTCAGAGGCCAGGAAGTGAGTGGTGCCAGCCACGGAGGCTGAGAAGGTGGGACAGGGACAGCCAGTGTTGATGGGAGGGAGGACAAGTGGGTCACAGTTGAGTTTCGCTGTGAGACCATCAAGAGATGGAGTGATTATAGCCCAAGGGACTCAGGAAGTCAAGGAGCAGTTCTGTTCTATAATTTTGACTTTAAGATGGGTGGAGATACGCGAGACTTAGTATCAATTTGCTTCCTGGTTGCCATGAATAAGGTCTCAATTAGGTTTGTACAATAAAACGGCCCTTCAGGATGAATTAGCTGCCTCTCACTGTCTGTCCACCCCCTGCCTCTCCCAGTCAGACCTAACTGGATCAGGGTGGACACCTGACCCAGAACCAGCCAGCCCATTGGTTGGCCCAGAACCAATCAGATTCCCTCAGGATAACTAGTGATGGGTGATGGCGCCTAGGCTGCCTGAAGAAAGGAGTTCTATGTGCTGAGATGTCAGAAGATACGGACGAAAACAGATGCGAATACAGCAGCCCTTCAAGCAGACAGACAGACAGACAGACAGACAGACAGACAAAGAAGAAGGCCCGGAGGGAGGGAAAGAAGTGGGGGTGGGGCTCCTGGTGCTGTTGCTGAATCCCCTGCCTTGTGGGACTGTGGATTCCCCTGTAGCCCTCAGCAATGCTCCTGGCGACAGGTGCCAGGGGGAGGGGATGGTACTGGCAACTAGAGGTGCCATCCTGGAAGCCCACCCGGCACCTGCAGGCGGCTGGCTGCCCATCAGAAAGCCTGCAGACAAACACATGACCTATCTCTTTGGCTGCAATGGGCATGTAAACCAGAAGAGTCTACAGCAGCCTGAGGCCCTGCATGTGGCATCAGGACCTCCTACCACAGTGGAAGCAGCTGGAAGGACCTAGGCAGCTCCACATCCTTCCCTGGGCGGCCTCCCCACGGCAGGGCCTCCAGGGACAGAACACCCACCAGTGGGGAACTGCAAGTTGCAGGCTCTTACAGTGTCAGAAACTGGATTCTGATCTGAGCCCAGAAATGACCTACCGTGGTGACCCCCTTAAAGTGTGGTTCCAGAGGCGGCCACCAGGGTGCTTGGCAGAAATGCAGATCCCTGGGTCCCACCCAGATCTGCTGAGCCAGACCTGCTAAGGTTCAACCTTTTCTTTTTACAGGTGAGGAGACTGAGGTCAAGGGAAGAGAAGAGGCTGCCCAAGGCCTCTTGGGGCCAGAACCCGAGTGTGAGGACCGACAGACCTGGATGTCCTCTGCCCCACTGAGACCTCAGGGCACCCTTAGCCTATAACATATCTCAGGACTATCGAGGACCTCAGCAGGAAGGTGTCCTGTGGTCTCTGCATAGTTGGAGACAGTTTCAAGAGCCACTTAGGGCACCCCAGGCCCTGGCTCAGAAGGGTGCTCAGGACAGAGAGGAAAGGACCCACACTGTGTGTGCAGTGACAGAACCCAAGGGCTCTGGCATGAAGTAGCCTGTGGCTGAGTCAAGAGCAAAAAGTCCTGGTCCTTGGTCCCTGAGGCTGTGAGCTGGTTCAGGACTCTGGCAATCTTGTCTTCCTGAGCCTCAGCTGTCCCATCTATAACCTCTGTAACTTCCCAGCTACTTCTAAACACATTAGACCTGGAGAGTAGGTGAAGCAAGGCCCAAGGGTTACCTTTAGGGGCAGAAGGGGCGGGGAAGCCCAGCACCTACATCTCCAAGCCAGCACTGTGTCCTTACTGCCCCATGTCTACCTTGTTCCCTCCCCAGCCCCCGACACAGGGCCCCTCCATGCTCCCAAGCAAAGCCTGTGAAAACTGATGGTCCCCTGCCCTCTTCCCTACACTCCCAAAGTGTGACCTTCGACCCAGACTGACCACCTGGACCTCATGGCCATGTGTGTGGCAAGTGGGCCTGGGATGCAGCGCGAGCCCCGCCCATGGTTACCTCCAGGTCTCCCTTGGTAATGGACTCCTCCTCCACGCGGAACTGCAGGTCCTCCACCTTCCTGCAGGGGAGACAGGGGCTGAGCAGCTGTCTCAAGGCGACCACATAGAGGGGATTGGCCCAGCAGAGCAAGACCCACCCCAAGGCCTGTGATTGAAGGGGCAGGGACTTCTGGAAGCCTCCAGAGCCCCCACCTTCCCACCCATACAGAGCAGGACTCTCCTCTTCACCCAGGGTGGGCATGGGGAGTAAAGGACAGTGGCTTAGGGACAGAAGCACTAGACTCTGATGCCAGGACACATGTTAATAGCTGCTCTCTCTGAGGCCTCCCAACAGCTTATAGCATATCCATGAGAAAACACAGCGAGGGCCAGCAGCCTGTCCAAGGTCCCACAGCAAGTCCAGGGCAATAGGTGGCACCTGCACCCAGGCCCTTCCTCAACACAACTCCCACGACTTCTTAAAGAACTGTTTGTTGGCAGTGGCTGCGTCACCATGGGAACCAGATGTGTGAGCTCAAGCAGATATAAATAAAAGCCATGTCCCCGAGCAGGACAGTAACAGCAGCCTGTGGGGCAGGCTGGGATTCCAGAGGGCCAAGCAGGGCCCGGCCAGCATGGGGAAGGGAAGGGCACCGGAAGCTGCGTGTACTCCGGGAGGTCAGCAGGCTCTGTCCTACTAGGTGCCCCAGCCCGGGTCAGGCCAGAGTCCCCCAGGTTCTGGGCCCCAGAGTGTCCTGTGGGCATCTTTCCATGGTTCCTGGGGTCCCTGATTTAGCCATGAGCTCCCATGGAGGGTGAGAGAGAAGCAGCCTCAGAAACACAGATGGACACAGCCACGGCCTGACACTGGCGGAAAGAAAAGCCAGCAGCCTCAGCAAGTCCCTTCCCTGCACTGGGCCTCAGTTTCTCCTCTGTGGCCATGACAATGGCCACGCCTACCTCACCAAATGATGGATCTGGCAGAGACGAGACAGGGAGGTACCCAGTGCAGGGCCATTTCTGGGCACATGAAGGGGAATGTTGCTCCAGGACAGGACTGGGAGCCCCATGCTGGGGGGCTGTGCAGGGGCTGCTGCCGGGAACTGGTACACATTGGGGGGACACCGGGCCTTGCCCCACGTGTGGCTCCCCAGGGGCATCTGGTGCTCTGCTGTGACAAACCACTGGTCAGGCCAGGGACAGTGACCTTGTGTTTCATACAAGGGCTTCACCCTGTATTTTTTTTTTTTGTTATACTGGGGTTGAACCCAGAGTTTTTACACTGAGCCACCTCTCCGGCCCTCTGTTTAGACAGGCTCTTACTAAGCTGCTAAATTGTCCGGGCTGGACCCAAACTTGCCATCCTCCTGCCTCAGCCTCCTAGTGTGCTGTGATTCCAGGTGGGCACCACCATGCCCAGCTCGTCACCTTGTGAGTCTTCCCAACCACCAGCAGGGATGGGACCTGCCACACACTTGGCAGCTGAGAGGACCAAAGCCCACGGGTGAGTCACAGTTCACGGTGACACAGCCAGGAATGGAGCGGAGGCAGGACAGGATCCAGGCCACATATTCCAGAGACTGAGCCCAAGGCCGGGCTCGAGCTGTAACTGGGCCCACAGCTCCGCACGCACCTCCGCTCCTCCTCCAGCTGGTGGGACAGGTCCACCTGCTCCTTGCGCACGCTGTCCACAAGCAGCCGCGCCCGCTGCAGCTTCTCCTCCGCCTCTGCAACATACTGGGCCCGCCAGGGCCAGGGCAGGGTCAGGACAAGGGCAAGGTCAGGCAGCACCCGCAGGTCACGGACAGCAGCCCCTCCCAGGGAGCCCAAGAGCCACCAGCCAGCTGCCACTGCTGCCCCCAACCTAAGGACCCACAAGCCATCATTGAGGGAGCAGCCCTCTCACCGCACAGCCGTGGGCCTGGCCTGTGACGGGTACTTTTCTTTGGTATTGAGGGCTGAACCCAGGGCTTCTGCACTGAACTACATTTCTGTCCTTTTTATTTAATGAGACAGGGTCTGGCTAACTCATGGGCTGGGCTCCAACTTGCTGCCCTCCTGCCTCAGCCTCCCACAGCGCTGTGCCCATCTATCTGCACACGCAGGGAAGGGCCTGCAGGGAGAGCCACGGGTCGCTGTCAGGCGGGGTACGGGTGCCACTCAGCGTCCTCCGCGCGCCGGGACCCTCCGTGTGGCCACGCGGGGCGAGGTAGCCCACTGCTGCCCACCTGCTCATGCTGCGCCCTGAGCAGCGCGATCTCCTTCTCCACTTCACAGATGTGGCTGGTGGCCTTGGCCACCTCGGCCCGCTCCAGGTCCCGCTCAGCCAGCAGCTGCTCAATGTGCTGCTGCTTCTCCTTCAGCGCCTCCTGCAGGGCCGTGGTGCCCGAGATCTTGCGGGCGTAGCGGGAGGAGGTCTCTGTGAGCTGAGGGGACACCACGGCTGGAGCTCAGGGCCCACAGCCACAGGGACCAGCGGGCGACCTCACCCCAAGTATTCTGGCTGCCCCAGCCCCACCAACCCAGCCCAACAGGGACAGGGACACTGGAGACTCAGGGACCCCTCCCAGAGGGACAGCTCCCGACGGTGAGTCAGGGTGCCTTTGGCACAGTCCCCCCCGGACCTCTGCCCACCCGGCCCTCTCCAGGTGGCCCCTCTGCACCCTCCTGAGTCTACGCCACCCTCCCAAGTGCCCCAGGAAGGGCGTGGCTGCAGGTCAGTAACCTAAAAGTAGCAACAGATGTCCATGGGTTCATTCTTCCTCCGAAAATGACTTGAAGCCCAAGCAAGAGGGGGCAGACAGGGAGCCCTGCAGCCCCCCAGTGCCACCCTTACCAAGCCGCTGCGGCTGGGCCGGCCACCCACTGAGGAGGCCACGGAGCTGACGGAGCTGATGGAGGAGCTGCTGGGGCTGTGAGTGAGCGCCGAGACGCCCATGGCCATGCGCTTGGTCTTCTTGGCCTTGGCCGGGCTGGTGGACGGGAAGCCGATGCGGATCACCTTGTGGATGGGCGCGAAGAGGCCGAACTTGGGCGGGCACTGGAAGTACCTGGGGAGCAGGTGGCAGCTGCTGTCACGCCAAGCGGAGAGGGCCAGGGGGCCCACTGCCCACACCCAGCCCGACAGGCGGGAGTTGAGCACAGTCCGAGGGGAGAAGACAGTCACCAGATGCACGCTGCGCCCGGCCCTTAGGCCAACGTTTGCCTCAACCCCCAACACTTCCTCCATCACGGTGAGGAAGGGGGCAAAGAGTCCTAGACAGCTGCTCCCCATCACACAGCCAAGCTGGGCCACCTCCTCATGGGCCGCACAGCCACACGCAAGGACACACAGTTCATGGGTTCCCGGGCCCCACCAACCAGGACACCTCAGTCACTCTTGGACCCAGATTCCCTTTCACCAGAGGCAGTGGGACATGCAGGTCCCTCTGCAAAGCCTGCCTTGGGCTGGGCAGGGGGACACAGACTGATGACTCCAGGTGCCATCTAGGGTCCTTCTTTATTTTTTGAGACAGAATCTCCCCAAGTTGCCCAGGCTGGCCTAGAGCTTGAGATCCTCCTGCCTCAGGCTCCTGATGACAGACTGGGATTACAGGCAGTACCACCGTGCTCAGCCACAGGTGGACAGGAAGGGAACATGCAGACAGAGGGTGCTCCTAGCACTCGTCTGCCACCGTGTGACCTTGGGGAACAGCCACTCTGGCCTTTGTCTCTCATCAGTCTCATGGCATGACAATCTCACCACCCACCGCAGCCATGAGAAGGGAAAGGCACCCTGGGCACCCTCTGCCGCCCTCCCACTGCCCCGGGAAGCTACCTACCTAGTGCCTGCCACCGCCCCGTCATTCTTCCCCAGGGGCTCGTCCAGCTCCACACCGCACCACTCGCCCTTGGCAAAGTCTGTCTCCCCCACGTAGCGCACCACGCCGGTCTTCGTGCCGCCCACCTGTCAGCACATGCAGGGGTTCAGGTACAGAACAGAGGCGCAGAGGAGGTGGGTACCTGGGGGATCGGACCCAAGCCCGTCTCTCCCTCCGGGAACACAGAGAACAGGAGACCCAGAGCGGACAGCCCAGAGAACACAAGTTCCAGCCCCTGTCCGCCCCACACAGGTATGCAGACAGACACCAAGCTCTGCATTCAAACTCTGCCCCTTAGTCGCTGTGTGAGCTCAGGCAGGTGACCTAACCTCTCTGAGCCTAAGCACTTGTACCTGTGGAAAGAATTTTCAGGAGAACTCAGTAAGAGTTCTCCTTCAAAGGGGTTTTAAAGGCAGCTTCCAGGGGCTGGTGGGGAAGCAGAAATGGGGAGCTACTGTTTAATGGGTCCAGAATTCCAGTTTTGCAAGATGAAAAAGTTCTGGAGCTCTAAAAATGGTTCAAATGGTTCTGTTATTTTTTTAGCCATAATTAAGAAAAAAAAAAAAAAGAATCTCTAAGGGTAGGACAATAAAATGTGTGAATACTACCACAAAAATAGCTTCAAACATTTAAAACAAGTCATACATATACATGGATTAAAGCGTCAAATTCCTGCAAAAGTTTCAAAAGCCCAGAAGTCTCTCTGCTCCCCGTAAACAACACTTTTAACTTTTTAAGTGGAATTGTTGGGGACTTAGGAGCATATCCCTAAATAGCAAGCTGCAGCACTATGCCTTTGGTCCCACCCAGCCACCCAGTACTGGGAGTTGAACCCAGGTCCTTCACTCTGAACTACAGTCCCAGTTCTTTTCCAGATTTTTTATTCTGAGGCAAGGTTCTGCAGAATTGCTAAGTCACCCAGGCTATACTTGAACTTGGAACCCTCCTGCCTCAGCCTACAGGTGTGCTCCAGCATGCCTGGCTCACAAGAACTTTCTACGCACCTAGTCTGTGGTTTCAAGACAGAGGGCTTCAGTGTGGGTCCCTCCCCATCTCCTATCCCAGGCTCCCTCATCAATCCTGAGGAATTTCCCTGATTCCTTACTAGATTCCCACCTTTCTTTTCCGGTTCTCTCCTGGGCACCCAGCCGGGCAGGAGTAGACCTGCCAGACACACCGTCCCCTGCTCTCCTCCTTCCTGTGCCACCCTCTTTTGCTCTGCTTTCTCCTAGGTTTCCGGAACCATGTCTTCTAACGCTTCTGCAGTTCCTGTGCCTGTGGCCCCATTTTCCACAGCTCTTTGGTCTATGAATATTCACACTCTCATGAATGTTCCTATTCCTGTATTTGGCAGCAGCGCTTTGCTCATATTTAATGCCTTGACTACCCTCTCGGACTGCTTGGAGGACTGGCCGTTCTCCGAGAAGGTTCTCCAGCCTCTGCCTGGAGGAGAAGGTGCTCAGCCTACAGAGGGCAAATGCCTCTTTCAGCCTCTCGGCCCGGGATCCTGATTAGGAAGTTCTGCCCGGATCTTTTAAGAAGTCGTCGAGGCCTCCCACACAGCACTGGGCTCGGGCCCCCCAGTCTTGCTTTATTTTGCTTTGTGGGACTGGGTAGTGAATGCTGGGTGGCCCCACCCCCAGCCCTTTATTTTTTAATTTCAATGCAGGGTCTCTTTAAATCAGACTGGGCTGGAGCTTGCAATCCTCCTGTCTCAGCCTCGTGAGTGTTGGCATGACAGAGACAGGAGAAAGAATGAGATCTTTAGGGTGTGCCTGATTCAATAGGTCTGCGGCCAAGGGCAACAGAGGCACAGCCGTGATACACAGCTGCAAGCTGGAGACAGCCACTGCTGCAAGCTAAGAGGGGCTCAGAGTGGCTTCTTCCTGGGTCCTTCAAGAGCCAGGCCTTCCCAGGGGCTCCGCTGTGGCCCTCCAGCCCCAGGCGGTGGTGGGTAACTCCTGCCAGGTTAGGCCTCTCAGTATGTGGCACTTGTCTCAGGCCAGGGCTGGAGACAGCATGGCGTGGATGTGCTGCCCAGGTGTCAGCTGCTGAAGTCACCTGGCCCAGGTGGCTCCTCAGGGGAGACAAGCGAAGGCCAGGAGCTCTGAGCATGGTGGTGCACACCTGGCGTCGCCACACTCTAGGAGGCTGAGGCAGGAGTATGGCGAGTTTGAACCCCACCTAGGCAACTTAGTGCGATCCTATCTTGAAATACAAAGTTAAAGAAAACAAAAGCCAGGGACATAGCTCAGTGCACAGGCCTGGTGTCCAATCCCCAATAATGGGGGAAAAAGTCCTATTTTACGGCTGGGCCTCAAACCAGAAAGGCTCAGACATATGCCCAGGGTCACACAGCAACGGTCTGCAAGGCTGGTGTGAACCGCCTGCCCGGTCACTCACCGCACGGTGCCAATGAGGACGGGGTGCCCCGTCCACACCCCTGTTGGGTTGGGTCCCCACTCACCAGCACTCGGTCTCCCAGGCGCAGGTCCTTGTCACCCCGCTTCACAGAGCCGCTGTCGGAGAGGTTGGAGCCCGACTCATTGCCAGTCTTGACGGCACCGCCGAGGACGCTGTCCCGCAGCGGGAGGACGCGGCTGGCCAGTGGCGGGGTGGCCGTACCCGAGTGCAGCGACAGGTTCTGGGCCGTGAGGGACTCGACAGAGTGGGCATCACTGCCCGAGCCCTCGGCCACCGGCTGCCGGGTGAGCTTGGACGGCCGCGTGAAGATGCCCTGCAGCGCCGGGCACTCGAAGTAGCGCACGCCACCCACCGCGCCGTCGTTCTTGCCCACTGGCTCGTCCAGCACCACCCCGGCCCACTGGCCCGGTGCAAACTGCGTCTCACCCAGGTACTGCACCACGCCCGGCTTCACACCGTTCACCCACACACGCTCGCCCACCACGAAGTCACCCAGGAAGTCATCGCCCACCTCGGCCGCCTTGGGGCCCGGCTTCTCAGGGGCGGTGGTGACTGTAGTGGTCGCAGAGGATGGGGAGCCGGACGCCTGCTTGTGCAGGGGGGAGCCTGTGAACAGAAGAGGCTACAGTTAGGGTCAGCCCGGGAACTGGTGGCACAGCCTGGGCTGGAATAACGGGGAAACTGAGGCAGGGGAGGTTGGCAAGGTGCTCCTGAAGAGGTCTCCTTGCTCTTGGCCCCTAGGAACCCCAGTCCTGCCTCACTCCCTCAACCCCCCGAAAGTTCCAGCTCAGGAGTGGCTTCCTCAGGGAGCAAAGTGTGCGAGTCTCCAGGTCATAGAGCCCAGGGCAGAGCCAGCCCAGCACACACCTGTCACCCAGCACTCTTGGAGGCTCAGACAGGAGGACCATGAATTAAACCCAGCCTGGGCAACTGGGCAAGACACCGTCTCAAATTTTAAAATGACAAAACTAAACAAAAGAGAGGCCGTGGATGCGGCTCTGTGTGAAGTTCTCAGGTTCGGCTCCCTGTAGCACATGCCAGGTGCCGAGGGAGGGGTCTCAGTGCCCCAGTCCTCATCTGCAGAGTCCGGGAACACACAAAAGGCTCCAGCTGTTCCTGTCGGCAGCCAGAGCCCCTCCCCCTCTTGCAGCCCGAGAGCCCTTGGTGGGAGCAGGTACTTAAGCCTGCACTGGCCTGAGGGGTCCTCTGACCATCACCCCCAATAGGAAGAAAGAACCTGAGGCTCAGAGAGGTGCAAGTCTTCCTGGGGGGACTTTGATCCAGGCTCCAGCAAGTTGCAGGTGGCAAGACAGGAAGTGGCTTGCTCTAGGTCTCTTGGCACAGCAGAGCAGGGCTCAAGCCCACTGTCCACATGTCCCAGGTGTCTAGGCCCCAACTGTGCTGGGAGCCACTCTGGCACCACAGTCTCACTGTCCCCAACCTACACTCCCCCTTCCTGCCAGGCCTGGCCCGAGGCAGAAAATCCTCCGCCTCGATGTGCTGCAGGGACAGCGCAACCGTGTCCTCTCCCGAATGCACTTCCAGTCCTCTCCCGGAGCTGCAGGGAGGCCCACGGGGCAGAGGGCTCCACCAGCAGCCCCGGCCAGGACTAACAGGACGCCCTCTTGGGGCCTCCACTGGGCCAGCTCTCAAAACCAGAGCTGCAGGGGAGCCCTGTACCCCAGGACATGGGCAGTCAGGATGGAGGCCCCTGCAGGGCGGAGCTGCCTCCTGCTCGGGATCCAGGTCCGGGGGCCGTGAACCTGAGCAACCACGGCCTCCAGCCTTGTGCCAGGTTCATAACTTGAAGGAGCTCACTGGTCCCTCTGCTGCCCCATTTTACCGATGAGGAAAACAAGGCTCTGAGACTCCAGGTGCTTTGCCTGGCTGCACACGGAGGAGGGGGCAGCAGAACCGGGTTGTGGCCAAGGCCCCTAGTCCTGTGGGCGTTACTTTCACTCCTTCATCTCCAGCCCATTCATCAGTCACCCCAAATCCCAGACTCCCTGAAAGGACTCGTTTCCTGGAAGCATGCCTACAGCTCCCAACAGACTGTGGTCCTTCAAGAATAGGGTCACCCTCTCTCTCAATCAAAGAAGGATCTAGGGTAGGTGGCCCCCAAGCTTCTCTCCTACCCTCAAGACCCTAGAAGAGAGGGACCATAGCAGCTAAGCAAGCAAAGACCTCATTGCCCCACAGCTGTACCCTCCCCACTGCAATCAATTTTGATGAAATTATCTAATACCCCATGCCTCAGTTTCCCCACCAGTGTCTCCACCACAGATCTGTCCTGGGAGAGCAGACACGAGTGCTGGACACAGTGCCCAGTCCAATCCAGTGGACAGTAAACCAGTACCTTGGTTTTGATGAGACATTTACACTCAAACTAAGAGATACAGAAAAAAAGGTAAAATACACAAGGTCTGCAGGGGGCTGCCTGGACTTCTAGGTTCTGGTCACCTTGGCCAAATCTCTGGTCTTGTCATGGAAATCAGGGGGTCACACAGGTACTCTGCAAGCCCACATGTGAGCGCTGACAGTGACGCTGGCGTGCAGCTCCCGGGGGCCACGGTCCTGATCTAGGCCAACACTGCGCTACCGGCAGCCCCTGCTGAGGGTGCCGAGGCCACACTGGTGCGCACACACACCACAGCCGGGGCTCTGCTGCACACTGCTTTTGCCAGCTCAGCACCCCCTTCCTTAAGATAACGGAGGGGGCTACAAACTAGAAGACGCTTTATCCCCGGCCCTCTCCTGTCTCCACCCAAGTCGTCACCACTGCTTCGTCGTTAGAACAGCAGCTGCCTCTCTGGAGTGCTGGCTGCATCCCGCGGCACCCTGGGGGCTTTCGTGTACTTTATCACCTCATGCACAGATCGGAGACAGGGTCGGAAGCCGGGTCCCCGGGGATCCTGAGCACTTTGCCCCGTTCAGACGCCGCTGTCCTCTGCACAAAGCGGGGCTCCCGGCACAGGGCAGCAGCACAGCTATTCTCAGTGTAGGCTGCTGCCCAGCTGTCTCCACCAGCCTCAGGGGACCCTCAGGTAATCTCTCCCTGTTGCCCGCCCCTACAGGGATCCAGGCTAGTAGATCAGTTGTTTCAACAGCTGCTAAAATCCAGGTCACAAGCCTGTGGCGCCAGCTGTAGTTGCTTTGCTAAATTTTTCCTCTTCACTGTGGCCCCTGGCATCCCGGGACCACGCCCTCCCCAAATCCCCCAGCTGCCAAGGCTGGGAAGGGACTGGAAACCCGACGGCATCCCATCCTTCCAACGTCACCGGCAATGGCACAGTAAGGTGCCTTGTCTTCTCATAAGACCACCAAGGCCAGGTCAGAAACAGCTGGGTGTCTCCTCCCCTCCTGGGGGACCTGTCTGTCAGAGCTCTGAGGCTGGACCACATTGCCCAGCGACACAGACTCAACCCTGTGAGCAGCTGGTCTTCCCCAAACATGCTGCCCACAGATGCAGAACTTTGACAGAAAGGGCCAAAGGGCCAAAGGACTCCGTGAGGAGTGGTGGCAGCTGGTGGCTTCATCCTATAGTGGGGGAGGAAACCAGGGTCTCCCTACCACCCACCAGGACATGGGCCCCCAGGGACAGGCCTTTGCCATTGCTGCCCAACCTCGGCCAGCAGGGGCCCCAGTCACTGAGCACCTTCTCAGGGCTGGGGACAGAGGGAGACCCAGCAAAGGCCCCAAAAGGGGTGACACACTGGACCAGTGTGCTGGGGGACAGAGGTGCACTGCCACACCAGGCTTCTAGAGAGCAGTCTTTTTTCACCCACTCAAGCCCCCTCCTTCTCAGCAGTCTAAGTCTCCAGCACCCAGCACAGGGCAGGATGGCACTGCCACATGGACTCCACCCCCTTTCCCTGGGCAGAGCTGCAAGGGGTCCCTGTATCCAACTGTGGTGTCTTTCCCACTTCCCAAGCTTTAACCTGCTCTTCTCCCCGCCCCCGTTCCTTCCTGGTCCTGCTCCCCTTTTCATTTATTTGCATAGAAAGCTAAGAACCCCTTTTTCAGCCTGGTATGGTGATGCCTGCCTGGTATGGTAACCCTGGCTACTCAGGAGGCTGAGGCAGGAAGATCTATCTGCCTGGGCAACTCTGTGAGACCCTGAGAATAAAAAAAGATGGGGGGGTAGTTCGTGAAGGCCCTGGGTTCAATCCCCCAGTAAAGAAAAAACAAACAGGGGCCCCCTTCCCTCCCCAGCCCCTCATCTAGGAAGGCAGCCTCCCTGCTCTCTCCCTTGGCCCTCCCAACCCAGCAGTTCTACAGAAGGAATCCTGATGTGCGCCCCCTGCAGGGTCTCACGCTTCACTGCACAGCCCTGGCAACAATACCCAGCGCCATCAGCACCACCCTAACTCAACTGAACTCTCAGGATCTGGGTCACTCACAGTATTAACTGTCAACTACCAGCTGGGCTTGATGGCTCATGCCTATAATCCCAGCACTGGGGAGGCTGAGGCAGAAGGATCGTTGAGAGTTCCAGACCAACCCGGGCTATGAAGTGAGCTCAAGGCCAACCAGAATTGCATAGCGAGACCATGTCTCAAAAAGACAAAAAAAGAAAAAAACCTTCAACTTTCATGATGAGCTCACGTGATAAACATTATAGGCTGGATTAAGTAGGATAAAGATGAGACATAATCTTTTTCAAAATGAAAAATGGAATCGACTAGGTATGGCTCAGGCCTATAACCCTGGCACTCTGTACAAGGCCAAGGCAGGACAGCAGGTTTGAGCCCAAACTAGGCAATTCAGGGGCTTAGTGAGACCCTGTCTCAAAATAAAAAATAAAACGGGCTGGGGACGTAGCTCAGTGCAAAAGTCCTAGGTTCAATCCTCAGTACCGGGAAAAAAAAAAAATCAATTGATCAATCAATCAGTCAAGTAAAATAAAACCAGAATATAATCATTGGCCAATTTCCCAAGGAAATGATTCCGAAAGTCGTAAGTGCCCTTAAGTCACAAGTAGGTCTGCACTGTGGTTGACAAGTCACCGTCACCCCGTGTCACCCCCCCGCCCCCGCCTTTAAGCATATTTTTTCCAGGTCCGGTGGGAAAGGGTGGGTCAGGTGCTGCCCACAGGAAAGCAGGGTTCCAGAGCGCCCACGGCCCACGGGGACCGCAGGCCAGCCTGGGGGATGGGGTCAGCGGCAGGGGGAAAAGAATCCGCTCAGAAAAACCAGCGAGGGGCCCTCCAGGACCCAGGACACCCCAGGGGAGCTCCGCCCCTGCCCCACGGCCTCTGCTGGACGTCCCACGCCAGGACCCGGCCCCGGCAGGCTCCGGAACACAATCCCACGAGCCACTCCTGGTCATTGTGAAAAGGCAAATTCAACCTCTAAGAAACGGCACCTGAACCAAAGCGGAAGCTGTTTCCTCCAGGGGTTTCCAGGGCCTTTGCTATGCTAATGACAGCGCGGGAGAGGAGCGTCCGGGTCCACGCGAGCACCGGGTTCCTCCAACCCAGCCCTGCCTTGCGGCTGAGCCAGGGACAGACACCCTGGAACTGGGATCCTCGCCCCGAACCTCTGCACTTAACAGCACCCCACATCCCCGGCCCTTTTACAAATTTTTGACAGGATATCCTTAAATCCTAAGTGGCTCAGCTGGGCTGGAATTTGCAGTCCTCCTGCCTCAGCCTCCCGAAGTGCCGGGGTGACAGGCGCGCAGCACCGCGTCCCGGTGAGGTCTCCCCGGACGCGCGGAGCAGCCCACCTCCCGGCCCCAGCGGCTGCGGTTGCGCCTCTTCCTCCGGGTCGCGGGGTACAAGTGTGCCCCCCACTCCCCTCTCCTTCCCACGCCGACTTCCCCATCTGGTGACCCCAGGGACGGAAATGTCCCACAAAAACCGAGCGGCCTCCCGGCTGAGCCCCTCCGCGCCCCAGAAACGCTCCAGAGGTCTCCGAGGAGAGGCCGTTGGGGCTCCACAGCAGCGCCCCAGGGAGCCCCCCAAGCCCGGGAAGGAGCGCCGCTCCAGGCCGCCCTGCTCAGCCCCAGCCCCGGCTCCCAAGGAGGCACCGCGTCCCCACCCCGCCAGACCCGCGCGGTACGGGGGGGGGGGGGCGCGGCGACGTGGGGCTGGGCGCTCACCCGGAGGAGCGGAGCCTGAGCCCACGGGGAGGCCGGGGGGCCGCTGGGCAGGCAGCGCGGCCTTCCCCGCCACCCCCCAATCAATAGCGGGGTCTGGGGCACTCACAGGCGCCCACCCCACCGCGCAGCCCACAGCCGGGGCTCCCTCGCATCCGCCGCCTCCTGCGCCCAGAAAAGGCTGGGGTGTGCTCAGGGAGGGCGAGGGCTGGGCTGGCCAAGCAACTTAGCGGGCCACCTCAAAACTTAAAAAACATAAAAAGGACCGAGCCATAGCTCAGTGAGAAGCCCTGGGTGTCACCCTCAGTACCTTGAAAAACTTATCAACAAAATCCCCCAGGCCTGCATTCCCCTGGGATCCCGGCTCAGGGCAGCGTCCAGCCGTCCCGCCCCGCCCCTGGGGCCAGCGCGGAGCTCATGTTTTGGGAGGCAGCCACCGCGCCACCTCCCGGGGCAGATGCCAGCGCGCACAGGGCTCCCGAGTCCCCCACAGACCCGCGGCCCCCGGGCCCAGCTCGACAGGGGAGGGACCCTGTGCTCCAAAGCACAGACCAGCTCCAAGGCAGCCTGGGGACAATGGCCAGGCCGTGCGTGCTGGCACTGTCACCTGCCCCTCCCCCGGGGCTCTGGTCACTCCGACAGGCCTCATCACCCTCCTCTCTGCCTGGGCTCGGCCCCCCACCGTGAAGGCGGCGGTGGGGGTGGGCGTCGGGTGGGAACTGGGGAAATGGTGCCAGGGCAGCCTCTGCCATAGGCATCCCCTTGCCAGCACACAAGGTGGCTCCCTTGACACCCCCTCTCTGCAGGAGGGGCCAGGCAGTCAGACCACCCAGCTCCCACCCTGGGCCTGCAGTCCTACAGCTCTGCCACCACTGTGTGATGGGGGGCTCCGAGTACTGTCACAGCAGCACCCAAAGTGATGTCCAACACCACTTGGCCCCAACACTAGGGCAATGCCCACAGCATGCAGAGACGCATGGAAACGCAGGCAGAGAAACCGCACGAGCCCTAGAAGCCGCTTCAAATGGACACTGGGCCGGGCAGCCGCAGGCACCTGCAATCCCAGCACTCCTCAAGCTCAGCAGGGGCAACTTAATGGCTTACGGAGACTGCCCGACCAATGATGATAACAAAAGCTTTAAAAGGGCTGCAGAAAGAGCCCAAGTGGAGGCCCTGGGTTCAATCCTCACTCCCAAACAAATAAAAAAAGACAAAAATAAAAACTACCACAGCCACCCAAACCGTAAGAACAAAGGCTGAAAGGGACCGAGCAGGGGATGGAGTGAGGAGAATGGGAGCTGTATTCCCAGCTCTCGGCAGGCTGGGCAGGAGGACCATCTCGAGTTCGAGGCCAGCCTGTGCTAGAGTGAGTTCAAAGCCAGTCTGAGTTACCCACCGAAACCCTGTCTCAAAAAAGAAACAAAAGAGAGGGGATTGTGGATGAAAAAGCTTAAAAAAGCTAAAAGCTAAGAACTTAGACTGTGGGGGCTTTCCGTGGTGCTGGGGATGGGACCCAGGGCCTCCTGCACTGAGCCACTCCCCTGGGGCACCTGGCAGGGACAAGGCAAGGAAGGGCAAGGTTCAAGGTCAGAGGCCGATTCTGGGTCTCTCAGAATGGGGCAGGGACCAGGGGGTCACAGCTCAGCCCAGAGTCGGGCCTGGCTGCTGGGCTACACAGTGCTACCACTCTGAGTCTGTGGGGGTCCCTCTCCTCCCCCTCCCCACTCATAACCCTCCTTCCACAGCTCAGTCCAGGCACTCCCAGTGGCCTACAATGCTGGCAATCCACCTGCTACAGCGACAAGCCCACCTAGCCTCGCTCACTAGCCCTTCCCCCTGTTCACTGTGCCCCGGCTGCCACTGGGCCTTTGCATGTGCGGCACCCACTGCCCAGAACTCCTCCTTCTCTACCCTCCACACTTAGCTTGGCATCCATCCCTTCCTTGGTGACCTTAGTTTTCCCTTGGCCATGGTGACCTCTCAGCCCTGGTCAGGTCCTAGCTATAGGATCTGAGGACACTCAACACTCCCCAACCCTGGAGCCCTAGGACAGAGACTGGAGCTGTCCCAGCAGAGAGCCAGTGCCCAAAATACAGCACCAAATAGGCCCTCCAGTTCTAATTGTCCAGTGATGACAGGAAGATGGAACTTCTGCCATGCAAAGGGGGTGGAGAGATGGAGGAGAGGGAAAGGGGTGTCAAAAGAATTAAGATGTGTTCTGTACCTGTACCACTGCCTCTTAAGGAAGGCAATCATTTTTGTACTGCAAACATGGACTAATGTGACTTTTCAAAAGTCTAACAAAAATTGTTCAGGCCAGGGGTTTAGTTCATGGTGCAGTGCCTGCCTGGCAAGCATGAGGTCCCAAGTTTGAGTACTGGTACCAAAAAAAAAACAAAACAAACTTAAAACCAGGCATGGTGGTGCACACCTGTAATCCGAGCACTCAGGAGGCTGAGGCAGGAGAATCACCATGAGTTGAGCCAGTTTGGGCTACATAATGAGTTCAAACCTAACCTGGACTATGTAGTGTCTTAAAAGGCAGGGAATAAACAAGAGCATCTTACAGCCAAACAGTGGGCACTTAAATTTCTCATGACATGAAAAACATATCTGATGGTATTTATTAAAAGTCAAAATATAAGCTTTCAAATTGTTTATGAGGCAGAAGTAGAAGAAAATATTCCAGTATCATAATGCAGTTTGTGCTGTGTATCAGCAGGTTCCATATCTGCTGACTTAATCAATGAATCACAGATGGAAAATGTCTTGGGGGGAGGAAGGGGGACGTACATCTGAGCCAGACAGAATGAAGAACACATCTATAAGCCCCATAGTCTGGGAGGCTGAGGCAGGAAGATCACAAATTCAGGCTTAGCCTGAACAACTTTGTGAGACCCCAAAAAGTACATGTACCAATTCCCTGGGATGAATGTATTATGTGCTGTTATGGTTTGTATCTAGATGTCCCCTCAAAGCCTCATGCAGTCATGGGGGCAGGCTTCTAGAGTTTGTGATTAATTCATGGTCCAATGCTGGAATTATGGGTATCAGTGCTACACCTACCCTAGGGTGGGGGTGGCCTACATATAATATAAGGGACAGAAACAGTCTTCTCTGCGCTCCTTCTTGTTCTGGTTGCTTTTGCTGTCTTCCACCACCTATGAACTGTTGCCCTCTGCCATGAGAAACCCTGCCTTGGACCCAGCAAATTATGGACTGAACCCTCCAAAACTGTGAGCTAAATAAACCTTTCCTTCTTTAACAGTGGGTGTTGGGTATTTTGTCTCAGCAATTGAGTGAAAAGTAACCAAAACATATACTACAATCATAGAGAGTTTTTAAAAAAAAAAAATGTGTAAAGGCCCTGGGTTCAATTTCCTGTATTGTCAATAAAAAAAAAAAAGTAACATAAAGAATCAAAAAACAGTTGCATCTCTACAGACTGTATCCAGACTTTTCTGTCATTTTTCCCTAAGATATAATGTACCAAGTATTTGCATCGCACTTCCAATATATCAGGGACTCACTTAGAGAGCCTGGGGTGGTGTGGGGAACATCCCAAAGCCAGGACACCACTTCACTGGAGGGCTTGGGCATCGGAGGCATCTCAGAATCTTGGGTGTGGGGGATCCTGAACCCATCCCCACTGCAGCAGGAGGGACCGTCTCGTCTCTGAGGAATGGGACTGCACTAATTCACCCAGGCCTCATGTTTATGATCCTGGTCGCCTCCACCTCCCGCCACCGTTGCTCCCGCCTGGCACTGGGCTCTGCTTCTGGCTGCAGGCACCTGGGCTGCTCCCCCTCCAAGACAAAGCACACAAGGTGAAAGTAAAGGGCACAGGCAGCCGCAGAGGTGGTAGAAAGGTGGGGCTGGCCCACCTCAGACAACACCCAGCCCTGGTGGGAAGGCGGACCGTGCATCCTGGCTGAAATTTAGTGTGCAGCTGAGCCTAAGAAAGGCGCCGAACCCTCTGTGCTTGCTTTCTCATCAGTGGTGCTCCCCTCCCAGAGCCATGGAGGAAAGAAGGGGGGTGGAGAAAGAGCGGGCAAAACAAAGCCTGTTCAACAGCTAGCTGTTAAAGGCTGCAGCCAGAGGTGGTGAAGCATGCCAGCAATCCCAGCACTCTGGGAGGCTGAGGCAGAAGGGTCACCAAGTTCAAGCCCAGCCTGGGAAAGTTTTCAACTTATGGAGAGTGTATCTCAAAATAAAAAAATTAAAGGACTGGGGATATAGCTCAGGGTGCAGGCCCTGGCTTTGATCCTCCATACCACAAAAAAAAAAAAAAAAAAAACAGAAGGAACTTTAAGTGAATCACAAGTCTCTGGGCTGTCACTGAGGGCCCTTGTCCCCATGCAGCCCATCCCGGCCCTGTCCCCACGTACCTTCCTTGGAGCCAGTGGCTGCCACTGTGGCTGAGCCTGAGGCTGACCCAGTGGACGTCCTGCCCATGGGGCTGGAGTGTTTGCCCCCTCGGCCCGGGGGCTTCAGGCCACTGGGCTTCTGCATGGTGGTGCTGGCGAAGAATGGATGGGGCAGGCGCAGGTCACATCCTCTTGGCCACCCTCAGGCACCTGTGGGTAGGGGGTAGACACATCATGAGGTTCGGCCCCAGCAGCAGGGACAGCACACCCTACTGCTGACACAGTGGGAGGATCCCAGTGCCCCAGCCCTGAGGGGCAGGACTGTCGTCCTCCCATCCAGTGTGGGGAAAGTGAGGCACTGGGCAGCCACAAGCACGGGCCTGGCTCCAGCGGGAGGGAGGGGCCCAGTCTGCTGGGTACCAGCTCTGGCTACTCTGGTCCCCACTCTAGCCAGGTGCCCCAAAGCAGGATCAAGGATGACAGCTGTGTCCCTGCTGAGTCTAAATGTCACCCTGACCAGACACTTCCTGCCTTTCTCGTGCTCCTGGTCCTTTGCCACCTCCTTTCACGCCACCTGGTAACCACCCTGCCCGACACTCCCTCCCCCAGGAAACCTCACAGGACCAGTGGCCCTTGGGGACCCTGGGATACATGCTGAGCCAAGGAGGGCATTCCTGTCCTCCCCGCTGTGCATCCTGCCTCCTGGGAGCCTGAAAGACCCTCAGATGGGGCCATGTCTCTGTCTCTGAGGACCAGGCCCTGGCCTAGTGCCTTTGATTTGGAAATCCCCAGGAGGGCAGGCCTGCAGCAGTGCAAGGAACAAACACCATGGGGCTACAAATCTCCAGGGACACTCTTTCAGGGGACACTGCCACGGGTGCCCTCCTGGACTTCCACGAGCCCAATGTATGCCAGGCTTTTTTTTTTTTTGAACAGGGTCTTGCAATGTAGCCCAGTCTGGCACTGAAATTGTGGCAATTCTCCTGCCTCAGCTTCCTGCATACTGGACTTGCAGGTATGTGCCACCACACCCAGCCTGCCAGGTCCCTTCCTTCCTTCCTGTCTTCCTTCTTTCCTTCCTTTACCTCCTCCCTTCTTTTCTTTCTCTCTCTTTCAGTACTGGGGATGGAACCCAGAGCCTTTGCTCTGAGCTACACCCCCAGCCCTTTTTATTTTTTATTTCTAAACAAGAGCTTATGATCCTCCTGCCTCAACCTCCCAGCATGCTGAAATTATGGCTGGATGCTAGGCTTTGCAGGAAAATGCCTGGCTGTTCCTTACAGGCCCCTGAGGAGATGGCAGCTGTCCCACCAGGAAACACTGGAAACAGAGAAAAACTGACAGCACCGGAATCAGCCAGGGCTGACCCCTCCCTCCCTCCAACAAGCTGGGCCTGGAATAACATTTGTGAGACCCTGGCCTCTGGGGACGGTGCCCGCTTGCGCAGGCTGACAAAGGACAGCAGAGAGCTGGCGAGAGGAGAACCAAGGCGCCATTCAGCCCCGCCCGGCCACCCCAGTTGGGGGGCGGGAGGGAACTGAGGGGAGCAGCCCCTGCTCCAGGCGCCCAGAACAGACAAGGGGCAGAAGAATGTGACAGGAGGAGGGGAGGAGGCCAGTGGCCCCTCTGCAACTCAGCCACACCCAGGGGACAGAGGAAGGGGGTGCCTGAGCAAAGCAGGGACATGGGGACAACTTGGCTCTGGGCCACACCGCATCTGACAGCAGGGAGAGAAAACAGTGCTGCATCTCTTTCAACCCAAGGTCCAAACCCTGGTTATGAGAGGCTGGGGAACCTGGGACCAGGGGTGACAACTGGGACCAGCAGGGACACAGGTTCACCCCTTCTAAATGGGATGCAGATTGGGCTGTCTCATGGGGCACTGGTGACAGAGGACAGACACGCCCGGGAGCACCCAGGGTCCAGGCACTGTCGGCCTCTGCAACCTGCATGCGGCCACCCTCTGGGGACCTGAGTGGGCGCCCTTCACACCAACAGGCCCCCTTTGTGTTGCCGGCACTGCCATTTCCCACAGAGGAGCCGCCATGCTCAGGTTTCCTTTTCAGCTGCCGGGTGCAGGGGGCACATGAGGCCCCCAGTGCTCTGCCAGTGGGTGACCCTGTTGCTGGGGCAGGCGCCAAACAGGGCAGCAAAAAGCCCATCTTGGGCTCAGGTGGGTGCACACCCCGAGAGGCGGCCACCAGGAAGCAGGGCCACACCTGGAGACAGTCACCTCAGCAGGGACGCAGCTGGCGGCCACGGAGAGCAGCAATCCCGAGAGCCTCCCAGCCCCCACCCAGCCAACAGGGGTCCCAGCAGTAGGGGTGCCCATGCCTGCAGCGCCCAGAGGCCCAGCAGGCAAAGCCCTGGCCTAGTGGCCATGGCCTAAAGCACAGGCCTTGGAGCCCACACAGGGCCGCAGGGGCCTGGGGTGGAGGGCCGTGGGACGGGAACAGGGGAGGCGCAGGCTGAAGTAGGGGTGCATGCCCAGGGGCCGGAAGAGACCGTGTGGGACCTGTGCAGCCACACTCAGCGAGGGGCCTTGGGGACAGGCAGGCGGCGGAGAGCCGCTCAGCGGGCACATGCCAGGGCTGCGTGTGGACTGCGCAGGCTGAGGCGATGGGTGAGGGTGCTGGGCAGATGCCGAGGCCCACACTGGGCCAGGGCTCAGGTCGGGCTCCCAGAGATGTAGAGGAGTCTGGGGCCCCGGGAGCCACGTTTCCCACACACGTGGGCAGCCTGGCCCGTGGAACTGAATAGCCCCTCACTGGGGCTGGACGTGGGGATGGTGGGCATGGGAGACTTTGCTGGGCCCCAGTGGGGATGGCATCCCGCCACCCTGGGTGACAGCAGGAAGTGGGCTTGTGGGCAGGAGGGGACCGGGACAGTTGGGGTAACCGGGCTGCCTTTCTGTTTGACGGTTTGTGGCCTGTCCCATGGGGCATTTCCATACGCACTATGTCTCATTTCTGCCTTCTTTGCAGTGCTTAAAATGTTTTGATCATTTTATAGTGAAAGGTAAATTAGCCAGACAGGGTAGTACACATCTGTAATCCCAGCACTAAGGAGGCTGAGGCAGGAGGATTGCCAATGAAAATCTGAGGTCAACCTGGGCTATGCAGTGAGTTCAAGGCCATCCTAAACTGCAGAGTGAGACCCTGTCTCAAAAAACCAAAACCAAACAAAAAAGACAAGGAGGAGGGAGGAAATGAGCCCTCTCCTTCCACAGGAGTGGGGACAAGCCCAAGTAGACCTGCAGATGCTCTCAGGCCAGGTGCCCCAAGCCAATGGTGGGCCCGTCTGAGGGGCAGATGTGGGCTCCCCAGCCTGCTCCACCAGACGCCCCAATGCCCCACCCCACAGCCTGCACAATGACCTGCCCCAGCCCCCCACTGTCCCCTGCAGTGTGGAGGGAGGGCCACCCTGACTGCACTTGACCAAGGCTTGGGAACTTGAGCAGCTTGACTTAGGTCACCAGTGGTGACTCTAATGTCCCCATGTCCCCCACATCCAGGACAAGCAGAAGGCGGGGCAGGGATAGCCCCTCGTGTGAGTCTCCTGCCAGCTGCTCCCAGGCCAGGGAGAGTAGGAAACGGTGCCTGTCTGCCTGAGCCATGGTTCCCACCACGCCCTCTGCTCACCACGTTGCCCTGTCACCTGGTCACCCAGGCCCAGCAGGAAGCTCCTGGGCTCTGCAAGCCCCTCAAGCCCAGCAGCAGAGGTGTGGGGAACCCGTAGAGAAATGAGGTGAGGTGGGTCCCACTGAGGTCCCTTGTCCTGAGAGCACCAGGGCCCTGGTGGCCAGCAGGGACACCTCAGTCCACAGTGAGCTGGATGAGACACTGGTTCCAGGGGGAAGAGGGTGGATCAGAAAATGTAGACAGCTATACCCACAGAGGGAAGGCAGACCTCCCAAGGGCCAGTGCCCCCAGCCAACTCCTAGCTTTGCCCCCAGCCAAGCCAGGAGGTGGGGGGTTTCTACCACTCCCACTCTCCCTGAGCTGGGGCCAAAGTTTCCCATGTTTATTTTTATTTGTTTTCTTTGCAGTACTGGAGGGTGAACCCAGGGTCTTCTCACTGACCTACATACCCCGTCCCTTATTTGGAGATAAGGTCTCACCAAATTGCCCACATTGGGCTCACACTTGCCATCCTCCTGCCTCACCCTTCCTCAGTACTGGGATGAAGTTTCCCATTGTAAAGAGGGCACCTTCCGGCCCTGAAATAGTGCAGGATGACGGCAGAGGCAGACTCAGCTCCCTCCCCACAACGCTGGCATCACCAGAGCCAGACCCTAGCCAAGCCTCAGAGCCTGGCCCCAGAGGGTGGCGACCCACACCTCAGCAACTGCATGCTGGGCCCCCACCACTGACCTAGGACTGCTGGTTCAGGTCCCTAGGTCTGCACCCCGCTGGACACAACCACAGCACAGGAGTCACTGGGACCCTGATTCCCACTTCTCAGAATGAGAAAAGATGCAGAGGTCACACAGCAGGTGACCAAGACAGTGAGAGTCAGTTGCTCACATGGACAGAGGCTGTGCTGGACAGGAGGGTCCCCAAGACAAGGCAGTTGGGGGCCCAGGGAGGGAAGGCCACCAAGGGAGGGGGCAGGACAGGGGGACACAGGAAGGACACTGGCTTTCACCGAAGCCTCCTTCACTTTGGGCTCCCTGGGCAGCGCCCCACCATGCCCAGGCCTTGGTCTGCGTCTGACACCCTCCAAAGCCTCTGGGGTTCAGGGGCAGGGCCTGGGAGGTGCAGCTCCCTCCTGGTTCCTCTCTCTCTCCTCCCAGCCCTCACCTACAGCAGGGAGCAGGTGTGCTCCCCAGGCCCTTCCTGCCTCGGAGCCAGCTGATCAGGGACCGAATCCCCTGAATCATGAGCAAAAAGAAACCTCTGCTGCTTTCAAGTGTGGATGTGGTTACTGTGTCCCAGTGACAGCAAAGTAGCTAATACAGTTCCCCTCCTGGTCCCACACTGGTTGGAATTATGCAAGCAACCAAACATTATCAAGTTAACAATCCTAAGTGAACCACCCTCAGCCTGTTGGGGCGGCTGGGTTTGCACACAGGGCAGCAGGAGGTTAGAGATCAAATTGCCAATCAATTGACTCCGAGAAGGCAAGATGATCCTGGGCCCCTGGGGTGAGCCCAGTGCAGCATGGTGTCCTTAAAGGGAAGAAGGAGGGAGGGACAGACTAATCCAACACTTCTGGCTTTGGAAGCAGCGGAAAAGGTTGCAAGCAGAGAAAGGCAGGGGTCACTTGCCCCCAGGAAAACCAGGTGCACAGATTTCCAGACCCCAGCGGAGCAAGGCCCTGCGGACCTCTTGATCTCAGCCTCGTGAGATCCCTGTCCGACCTCTGTGCTGCAGAACCGTGAGACAGTGGGTGTTTCCAGCTGCAGGAGTGCAGGCATTTGTTAGGGCAGCAAAGGGGAACTGAGGCGGTCACACACACACAGACACCGCTGGGGACAGCAAGACTAAGCCCACCACACAGAGACCCACACGCCTCTTAGGGCCACCCGCCACTACAAGACACAGACAGCACTAAATTGGATGGCAAGGGCTTCTATGAGCTGGGCATGGTAGTGCACCCCTGTGAATCAGCTCCGGGGAGGCTGGGACAGGAGGGTCACTGAGCTGGAGACCAGCCCGGGCTACACGGAGAGGACAAATTCAACCTGGGCTACACAGTGAGGCCCTGTCTCAAAAAATTGAAAAACAAAATAGTTAAATGAGGTTTAAAGACAAGCAAAATTCATTTGCTAGCAACACAGATCAGGGCCTTCTGTTATGCACCTGCAGATGTGTCCAGCTCCTAATGCCCAAACCGCCAGTGACACCAACACCACCAGCAGCACAAGGGACAGACGCCTCTGGTTTCTCCGCGCGGTGACATAAAATACAGCAGTGAGAAAGGTCAACACAACACACACAACTCACCTGCACTTGTCATCCTGAAACAAAGCTGTGCATAAAAAGATACAGAATGTAACCGTGTACATTAACTCCCACCTAGTCAACTGAGGTAGGACTGCAAGTTCAAGAACCAGCCTGGGCAACTTAACCAAAACCCTGGGTCAAATAAAATATAAAGAGGGCTGCTGGAACAAAACAGAACAAAAACACCTGGTAACACACATGAGGCTGAGGCAGGAGGATCACTGTGAGTTAGAAGCCACCTTGGGCTACACGGTAAGTTCAACACCAGCCTGCACTGTTGTTTCAAAACAAAACAATAAATTGCCCGCACTGAACTCAAATTTGCCATCTTCCTGCCTCAGCCTCTTAGGTAGCTGGGATTACGGATGTGTACCACCAACACAGCCTAAGACAAGAGCTGGGGTGTGGCTCAGTGACAGAGTGCTTCCTCAGCATGCACGAGGCCCTACACTTGAACTCTGACAATGCGACACACACACACATAGCCTGGTGTGGTGGCTTATGCCTGTAATCCCAGAACTCTGGGAGGCTGAGGCAGGATGATCACAAGTTCAAGGCCAGCCTAGACAACTGGGCAAGACCTTGTCTCAAAATAAAAATCAAACAGGCCTGGGATGTTGCTCAGCACTCCTTGGGTTCAATCACCTGTACTAACAAAAACAAAAATAGTCTCTGGCACTTGCAGCCCTCCCCAGGCTGGTGACCTCGGGGAGGGACAGCCAGTATCCACACATTTCTCTGCTCACGGGGATGCCCAGTGCAAGGCCACAGGACTGTGCCTGTTCCTGACTGTGGAGGACCCAGAACCCATGTGGGTGTATGTGGAGTTGGGGGTTCTGACTCAATCACTGGCATTAACTCATTTAATCTCCACAGCCACCTACAAAGAAGGTATTATTATGACCCCCCACTCTGCCAACAGCCAGCAAGCCACTGGCCCACAGTTACACAGCTAACCAACAGCATAGCCGGATTCAAACCCAGGACCTATGGCACCAGAAGCGTATGCCCTGAACCGGAAGTCCCCTCCAGCTTCCTAAAGCCAGCCTCCCTGGCTGTTCCCTGGCCTCGACTTGCTTGTTCATTTTTTATCTTGTTGCACAACGTTTTTCTTAGTGAAGCACCTGAGTCCTTGCTGGAAGCAGACAAAGAACATGTGAGACCCTCTCGACACCTGGCCTGCGAAGGGAGTGGGTGGGTCTGCAGCCTGCTGGGCAGAAACACTGGGCAGAAGGGCTCCAGGCGGCTCAAGGTCCTCAGTGAGCTCCGGGCCACCGTGTCCACACTCAACCTGGGACATCATGAACCCCGGACTGTACCCTGCTGCCCAAACTTCGTCAGCACTGAGAAGCAAACCCAGAGCCTTCTCACCAGGCTACATCCCCAGCCCTTTTTTATTCTAATATAAGGTCTGGCTACGCTGCCAGACAGGACCTGAACTTGTGATCCTCCTGCCTCAGCCACCCAGAGTGCTAGGATTACAGGGGTGCACCACTGCACTGCCCCAAACTTAGCCACTTTTCTCCTCTGTTGAACTTCGAGCTCCGAGGGACAAGTCCTCACCTGCATGCACCCTGCAGCCTTCACACAGAAAGACCCTGCCCAGCTGTCCCAGCCCAACATCCTAACTGTGGAGCGTGGTGGCACATGCCTGTAATCTCAGCACTTGGGAGGCTGAGGCAGGAGGACTGCTGTGAGTTTAAGGCCAGCTTGAACTGTATGGTGAGACCCTATCTCAAAAAAAAAAAAAATGGGGGCTGGGGATTTAGCTCAGAGGCTCAAGCATTTACCTGGTATGTACAAGGTCATGAGTTCAATCCCCAGTACCCAAAAACAACAAAAAATGTAGCCCTAACCCTTCCTGGTGGAAGTCCCCAGGCCACCCCACCCTGCCAGCACCTTGAACTTTAAGAAACCTCAGGGTAGTGGGCATCTACCCTCCACCAGCTCCTCAAATGTTCTGACACCCTTTTCTTTCTTTCTTTCTTTCTTTCTTTCTTTCTTTCTTTCTTTCTTTCTTTCTTTCTTTTTTGTACCTGAGATGGAGCTCACAACCTCATGCTAGGCAGGCAGGCATTTATGCCACTGAGCTAAATCCCCAACCCCTTCCTTTCTTTTTTATTGTTGGGTTTTTGTTTTTGTTTTTGCTTTTGTTTTGAGACAGAGTCTCATCTTACCATGTAGCCCAGGCTGCCCCAAACTTGTGACAGTCCTCCTGCCTCAGCCCCGAGTGCTGGGATTACAGGTGTGTGCCACCACACCCCACTCCTTTCTCTCTCTTCCTTCCTTCCTTCTTTCTTTTCCTTTTGACAGGCTTTCACTATGTAGCCCAGGCCAGATTTGAACTCCTGGTCTCCCAGCTTCAGCCTCCCCAGAAGTGGGATGACAGGCGTGCAACACCTGTGCATGTTTTCATGCTCAGAAAGCCGACTGACAGGTGGCATGGTGGGCCTGTCATCCCAGGACTCTAGGAGGCTGAGGCGGGAGGATCACAAATTGGGTCCAGCCTGGGCAACTGAATGACTTAGGGAGGTCCTGTCTCAAAATAAAGAGTTGAGCTATAGCTTAGTGCTAAGGTCTTGAGCTCAATTCCCTGGAAAGAAGAGGAATCGGAAAGGAGGAGAGGAGGTGAAAGAAAAGACGGGGAGGGGAGGAAAGAAAAGGAGAGGGGAGGGGAAGAGATGCAAGCGCCCCATCCGCCAGCCGTGCCCTGCCCAGAGAGCAAAGCCTACTCCCCAGAACACAGAAGGTGACCTGGCCTTCCTGGCACCCTCTGACTAAAGAGCTCATCACTGGCGGCTACGCTCACAAGCCGCGGAGAGGCCGAGACAGGACAAATGCACCAGCCCGGCGGGAGAGGCAGAGAAAATGAAACCACTGTCAGAGAGGAAGCGGTGGAGGAGGGGCTGCTTGCCAGCGGCCTGCGACTGTCGTGCGCAAGTCCCCAGCTGCTTGCTCTTCGGTCCCTCTCCCGGTCCCTAACCGGAGGCAGCTCCGTGCCGCGACGAGCAATGCACACGCCCCCCAGCCGCGTCTCCCCAAGCCTTCTGGGTCCGCAGACCAGGCCCGCGAAGCGCGCGCGTGCACGCGTGTGTGCTTGTGCGCAGCGCCATGTGGGAAGACAGCTCGGTCGGACTTTGAACCTGAGCACCTGGGTGGAGGTGTGTGCGCTGGGCGGAACTGCAGGGGTAAACCGGGCCGGGCAGGGGACCGGGGACGGGCCTCCCCGGAAATCGTAGCCGCTCAGTTCGGCAAAGGGGCGCGGGGCAAGGGGCGACCTCTGCCCTACGACGCCCAGCCCCGCCCCGTCCACGGCACAGGGAGGCAGCAGAGCCGCGCGGGGCGCTGCACACACCCGGCGCTTCCCAGGAGTGCGAAGGCGGACGCTCTCCCGGGTGCGGGGCAGAGGGGCAGCTCCCCGCGCCGGGCACAGGCCAGACCGGAGTAGGTGCCATCGAGTTTCTAGGTGGCAGGGCCAGGGGGAACCTGGAGGACCACAGGTGGGAGCTGGGACGAGGGGAACTGTGGGGACGGTGACTTCCTATGGCCACGGAGAGCGGTGGCAGCAGGCCCGGGCAGGTGGGCGGCAGGGCCGCCTGGAGGACACGCGGCCGGGGCAGAGGCTGAGCCTCCTGTCACCCCGGGTGTGAGGGGCCGGCTGCAGGGTCACTCGTTTTGCAACAGCTGCAACACACACGCTGTCTCGGGCGTGCGTTGCCTCGGCAACCGGAAGTTTCTGTGTCTTACAGAAGGGGAAATCAAGGCAGCGAGGTGCTACGCCTTGGCCAAGGCCACACAGTGAACGGAGGTGGACCAGGAATTGAAACCCCAAGGTGCCCACAGAGCTGGGGAGGCACTAGCGCCCCGCCGTGGGATCCCAGCAGGATCCTGGGGTCAGCGTGCAGATGCTCCGTTTGTGCTTGCGGGGCGCTCAGTGTGCTGCCGCCCCCATCTCCACCCCCGAAACTGGACCCCAACATCACTGCCGGGCTGGACGCCGCAGATACCAGCGCAGCCCGTGCTAACGAGCGCCTACTGTACGAGGGGGGCAATTCCCTCCCCTCCGCGGGGTCCCCCGGCCTTGAACCCCGCGCGCGTCACTCACCACCCCTCCAGCCTCCGGACCCGGCGCCCTCGCCCACCTGCGTCGGCAGCGCGAAGCCCCGCTGTACACCCCGGCCGCGAGCATCTGCCCGGGCCTTCCTGGGGGGCCATCCTGCACCCCATCGTCTTGCACCCCATCACCGCGAGCGCCGGGCTGGTCCTCTGGGCACCCGGCTGTCCGGTTCTGGGGTTCTGTGGACCCGCCGGCCCCTGGCAGTGCCAGACCAAGTGACCGAAGCCTATGAATGAAGGGCTCATTGTTTACATTTGCGGGCGCCGGGGAGGAGGCCTCCGGCACACGGTGCGCTCCCTGCACCCCCGATCTCCTCTCCCCACAGCCCCGGGCCGGCCCCACCCCATCAGCCTCCGGGGGTCATCTCGGGAGGATGCAGGCGCCTCAGCCCGGCTCCCACCCACAAGGGCCAGGGGACCCCGCCTCGGGGTCGCGAGGCTGGGCGTGCGGCTCCCCGCCGTGCCCTCGCCTGACCTTCGCAGGGTGGGGCCGGGCCTGCGTGGCAGTGCCACGGGCACGGCGGCCACAGGCGGGGCCTGCGGGGTCCACGCGAGCGGCACCGCCGCGGCCGCTCCCCGGGGACGCAGGGGGCTGGGGACAAATCTGCTGCCTCACGGCCCGCGCCCCCGCCCTGCGGCCGCGCTGCCACCAAGTTTTGCAGAGGACGTCGCCCGCCAGGCGACCCCAGGCGGCGAGGCGGGGCGGGACGGGCCACAGACGGGTCGGCGCTGGGGGCGGCGCCCCGGGAGGGGACGCGCCGGAGCCCCGCTGCCCCAGATGCGCCCGACCCCGGCCCGGCCCCAGCGGGCGGCGGCGAAACTGGGGGCGCAGCGCGGCCGGCCCACGCCCCCCCGCGGCCGAGGTTCCCCGCCTCGGCCGACGCCCTGGACACGCCGCGCCTCCGCGTCCTTTGTTGCCCGCGCGACCCTCGGGCGGCGCCTACCTGGTCCCCCGTGCGGGCTCGCGGCCGCTCGTGTCGCCCGTTCCGGGGCGAGGATGCTGCGCCCCCCCGCGGCGCAGCCGCCCTAGGCCGTTGGCTCAGATCGCCGCCCGCCCGCCCGGCCTCGCGCCCCGCGGCCGCGGGAAGGGGAGGCGCCGCCAGCGAAGCGGCCCGCGCCACCGAGCGCAGCCCACCGCGGAGCGAGCGCCCCGGCTCCGGGAGGGAACAAAAGGGGCTGGCGGGCGGGGGCGGGGCCGGGCCGGGGCCGGGAGGGGCGGGGCCTCGCGCCCGGGGGCGGGGCCGGGCGGGCGGCCTCCGGGTTCTCAGGCCGCGGCTCTGCGCGGAAGGGGATGGGCGGGCGGGAAACGCGCCCGGTGTGTAGCCGTCCAGAACTACTATGGTGTTCAGATCTTGGTGGAGGCATGAAAGCAGGTTGGGCCGTCCTCTGCTTGCAGTTGGTCCAGAGCACCGGGAAGGTTAGAAGCTCGAAAGCAGGGCTGGTGAGACTCCCCTATAATCCCAGCGATCTGGGAGACTGAGGCGGGAGGATCGCAAGTTTTAGCACAACCTGGTCTATTTAGAGAAACCCTATCTCTCACATAAATAATACTTTTGAAAATGGGACTAAGAGTGAGTTGGTGCAAGGGCCCTGGGGTGAAATCCCAATACTGAAATGGGACATAAAGTGGGGGACAGTGCTGTTGAGATGTTAACTTCAGGTCTCCCCTGAGGCCAGAGTGTGGAGTGATGTGGAAAAGGTGCCCCAAGTGCGTCCAGGACAGATGTGTCTCCTGCTCTATGGAAGGAGAGTTGAGTTCTCAGCATCCTCCTGGGTGGGGAGAAACCAAGTACCCACTCAGGCACTGAGAAGTGACCAGATTCCAAAGTCTTGAATGCCCCTGGCTAACCGACCTGTGTGCCTTGGTTTCCCTTTGTGCCTTTGATAAGCGGCTTCCCCAGCAGCATCCACGCCTTCTCCATGGGGATCACAGTCCCCGTGGAGCTCACTAGCAGGGTCGGGTGTCCCCTCAGCATGGGACATGGCTGTGCTCTGCAGATGTGGCTTGAGCAGAGGGCAGAGGCCCCTGGTGTCCTGCTTGTGTCCCTGGGACACCAGTACCTGCAGAGAGCACAGGTTCCAGAATGTTTGTTGAGTGAATGAATGAACTTGCTGTCACCCTCCACTGCTCTGGTGTCCATAGTCTTTGGGAAACTTGTGAACCTCTTAGGTTCCCTATCTGTAAATTGAGAAGAGGGTTTCAACTCAGTTCAGCAAAAGTATGATTGTGTTGTGGTGACAGTTGGGCCCTGGGCACAGCTGAGAGGGCCCAGGTGGAAAGACCCAAGGTGTCTGGGGGGACAGAGGTTCAGTGCAACAGGGGGTAGGGGTGGCATCCAGGAAACAGCCTTCCCTGCATGTGGCTGGGGTGTCATGGTGCAGCCATAAGAACCAGGTTTTGGCCTACAGTGAAGGGTCAAGTCATCCAGCCTCTCTGGGCCTCAGTTTCCCCATCTGTAAAATGAAGCTGATGATTGGCCACCCCTTCTGGTTGTTGTCAAGGGTGAACGACATGTGGTGCCCTGGACAGTTAGTCAAGAAGGGTGACCTTGGATGGCAATAATAAAAAGTCAAGACGGACGTGATAATGCCTGCCTGTCATCCTAGCACTCTGGGAGGCTGAGGCAGGAGGATTGAAAGCTTTAACCCAGCTTGGGCAATTTAGTGACTTAGGGAGACCCTGTCTCCAAATAAAAGACATAAAAAGCGCTGGGGTGGGGCAGCTCAGAGCGCAGGTCCTGGGTTCCATTCACAGGACCAAAACAGCAAAACAAAATAACCGAATGCAGTGCGCTTGCGCACAGAAGCCCCGCCTGGCACCGAGCATTTCACAGACGGACTCCGGTGATCCGCAAGCCCCCTCGAGGCCTCTAGTCTGCACGCGCAGGTTCTGGGCAGAGGGGAATTCAGGGACCAGAAGCTGTGCCAGGGCGTCTCGGCCCTAGGCGCTGTGCCCTTCCTTCGCTCCAGAGCCTCTAGAACCAGGCAGAGCCCGGAACATGGCCAGGGTTACTAAGCCCTCAGCTAGCCCCGGTCTGGCCTCGCTCAGCTGGGGAAACTGAGTCCTAAGAGGGACAAGGACTTGCCCAGGTCAACCCACTCAGGTCCTGCCGTGATGCCCCTGAGACCCCCGGCCTTGCCCAGATTCGGCCTCAGCCTCCTGTCCCCAAGGCAGGGTGACCTGGGGCAGCATTGTGGCCCGCGGCCTCCCACAGCGAAGCTACCTGGAAGGTGCCTTTGGCCCCAGCCCTGGGAGGAGACTGGTTCCTCTGCCCTGCTCCTCCGGCAGCCAGGCCTCTGCCCCTCCGAGGGGCTGGGAAGTGGGGAGGTGGCCCGAGGACTGGTCCCGCCCATTCCAGACCTCTCGCGGGCCTTTGTCCCTGCGGAAAGTGCTGACTTGGCCATGCTCTTGCTACACAGCCGGAACCTGCAGGCCCACAAGCGGGGGAAGGGTCCCAGGACCAGGACGGCACCTGGGAATATTTGGGGGACCCCGGGCTGCTCCCTAAGATACATTTATTTATTGAGCGACCTGCTTGCACCTTGGTTTTTTTTGTGGAGTGCTGGGGACTGAACTCAGGGGCTTCTCACTAGGCTCCATCTCCAGGCTTTTTCTTCCTTCCTTTCTTTCTTCCTTTCTTTTTTATGCAGTTCAGGGTGTCTTTGAGCTCATTTTGTAGCCCAGGCTGATCTCAAACTCGCAATGATCCTCCTGCCTCAGCCTCCTGAGTGTTGGGATTACAGGTGTGCACCACCATGCGTGGCTCAGCCTTTTTTTATTTTAAGACAGGGTCTCCAAAAATTGTTCGGGTGAGATTCAAACTTGCAATTCTCCTGACTCAGCCTCCTGTAGTACTGGAATTATAAGTACATGGTACCATCATGCTTGGCTTTTTTATTTATTTATTTCATATTTTTATTTTTATTTATTTATTTTGGTACTGGGGATCAAACTCACAACCTCGCACTTGCCAGGCAGGCACTTAATGCCTCTGAGCTAAATCCCTGGCCCTTATTTTTATTTTTGAGACAGGGTCTCACTACAAAGTCCAGACTGGCCATGAACTCACCAGTCCCCCTGCCTCAGCCTCTGAGAGCTGAGGCTGCAGGCCTCTGTCGGATTTACTTTGTTTTTTACATTAGAACAAGCAACACCCACGAGATGAGATGTTTTATTTGATTTTTTGGTGGCTCTGGACCTGAAGCACGCTAGGCGAGTGTGCTACACCGGGGCACCCCACGCCCAGCCCAGCCGTGTGATGAAGGTTTGCAGCCTCTGCTTTGCTGACTGGGGAATTCGTGACAGCACGAGGACGCGTGTGTTTGCGTCCCATATAATGTGGGGCTAGGTGAGAGTCACCGTGTGATCTGTAGAGGGAAAGACTGGCCGGAGTGGCGTGTCTCTCTGCTTTTCCACTCTTTCCGGCAACAGCCATTCATTTTTAAGAAAAATAAAAGAAACTTATTTCTATCGCTTGGGGGCTGCCGGTCGCTCTGCGCAGCGGCGCTAGGTGGGGTGCGTAATGGGGTTGGGCGTTTCCGTGGAGACCTGGGCGTGGCGTCTCCATGGCGACCTCTCCAGTGGCAGCCCAGCCCCTGCTTGCGAAGGGGATTTGGCTGGGCCCAGCTCCATACCCGCTGGGACAATGGCGGGGCGGGGGGACCAGCTGCGCGGGGAGGCCCGGGGCTCTGCTTTTGAGCGTCCTGGGGCGGCTCCCGGGCGGGCCTCCCGAGGTCCTGAGGCTTCTTGCAGCCTCTGGATTTCCTAGGGCATGGAGAGACGGTAAGGCCTCCCTGGCTCCCTCCCCTCCCTTTCTTCCTCGCCTTTCTTTTTTCTCTTTTCTAATAATGGGGATTGAACCCCGGGCCTTCACCAGTCCTTTTTTATTTTAGACAGGATCTTGCAAGTTACTGAGTTGCCCAGGTTGGGCTCAAACTTGGAATTCTCCTGCCTCAGCCTCCCAGAGTGCTGGGATTATAGGTATGCACCCTCACACAGAGTTGCTCCCAGGCATTTTGCTGCAGTCATCTCTGTGTCCTAGAGACTGATGCCAGGACTCTGGGTGCCAAGTGGCATCCACTCCTCAGTTGGAGGGAGGCTGGGACACTCCAGGTGACCCAAATCCAGAAACACACATGGAGACACACAAACCCACATAGACACAGACACACATGCATGGACAGTGACAGAAACACACAGAGGCACACACAGGAATTGGAGTTGGGATTAGCACACACCCAATTTGCAGTTGGCAGCAGAGGCAAGTTTAACACTGGAATTGGGATTGGCAGAGATGCACAAAGAGACACAAACACACAGACATACAGAGACACGCAAAGACACACACACACACACACACACACACACACAGCTCGCCCTAAAGTTGAGAAAGTCTAATTGCTTCTTTTTTTCTGGGAATGTCTGACTTCCTCTTCATTTGCTGTGAGCAATTCTACCCATAACTTCCTGCCATAAAATCAGCGTCTTCAGGTTACTGACTCCAAAGAGATTTTGAAAATGAGGGAAATCAGAACACTTTTTATTTGGATCCAAGTCCCAGCAAGGGGCTGGGTCTGGAGCCCAGGACACAGCACTTGCCTGGCCGGTGAGGGACCCCAGTCCCCTTCCCAGCACAGGAGTGGAGGCTTTCACGCAGGCTTTACTTTGTAAGGGTGTATCAATCAGTATGTACTTGTGAATTGTGATTTATTTATGTAGTTTTGTAGTACTGGGGATTGAACTCACTATCTTTGCACTGAGCTACATCCCCGTCCTTTTATTTATTTATATATTTATTTAGAGACAGGGTCTTCCAAGTTGCCCAAGCTGGGCTTGAGCTTCAGTCCTCTTGCCTCAGCCTCCCAGAGTTCTGGGATCACAAGCGTGTGCCACCAGAGCTGGCTTGATTCATTCATTTTAACAAATGTACCACGCTAATGCAAAGCGTCGGGAGAAGGTTAGAGGGCCACAGGGGCACTGTCTGCATCCTCCAGTTAGTTCTTTGTAGATCGCAAGGTGTTCTGACAAAAACTCAATTTTTAAACATGACTTAAAATATTTGCAATGTACAGGTAGTGTGACAGAACAGCAAGGACCCCTGGGGCACTGTCAAGGCTTCTTGGGTGTCCCCGGGACTGCCCTGTGCCCGTCCTGCCCTCTCACCCACAACTGCTTTGTGTGTGACCATCCGAGAGCATCAGCTAGATTCTCTCTAAATAGCCTCCTCTGGCTCCGAATTGTTCGAGCTTGATTTTAACAACGTCTCAGAAGAAATGAAACAAAGTCTTTGCATTTCTCAGGAAAATGAGCCATGAGTAAAGCTTGCTGGCTTAATTGCTTGTAATTCAGGAGTGTAGAAAATGGGAAAGGAAAAAAAATCTCGTCCCTGGTCACCTTGACCGGCTAATTAACACATCTCCAAATACCACTCGCGCGGCGACAGCAACTGAAACATTCAGCCGCCTTTGGTCCCGCTAGCCGGCGGGGGTTTTCTTCCTTTCCAGGGCGGCCTAGAAACTCATACTTTATTCATGAAAATCGAGGCCCTGGGAGGCCTCGGCATAAACAGGATGTAAATATTTGCGGGCTGTGGGAGCGGTGGTGTTTGAGCAGGGGCTGTCCAGAGCGGGCATCCTGGAAGAAGCTCACTGGAGACCCGCCCACCCCCATCCCAGCACTGGGAGGCTGAAGGGCCTGGGGAGCAGTGGGGCTGGGACCCCAGGGACCTTAAATGGAGTCTGGTGTCCCTTAACCTTGCACTAATTCCATTCCCCTGACCCACGGGGGTCCCTTTGTTCCCTCCTCCCTAGATTTAAACCTGGGATTGGAGTTCTGGAGGCTGAGGCAGGAGGATCTTGAGTTTCGGGTAAGTTTGGACAACCTGACCAGACTCTGACTTGAAATAAAATCGAAAAAAGCTTTGGATGGAGCTCAGTGCAGAAGCCCTGGATACAATCCCCAGGACTGGGAAGGGTGTGGGCACTGATTCTCCCAGACCCTCTACTGCTTCTGTGGCCCTGGGCACCCCCCTTCCCCGCCCCTCCAGCCCCTTGCCCTAGCCTGCAATGGCTTACTCCGCGTGCAGTCCCCCTCCACAGCTCCGCCAGGCCTCACGCCTCTGGAACCCACCCCGGCTCCACAACCAGGGCCTGGCCTAGGCTACAAGAAGCTGTCCCTTCCCCCAAACCAGGGCCTCAGATTGGGGTTTTAACAATGTTCCCTCTTCCTGCCTCAGCTTCCCACAGTGCAGAGATTACAGGCCTTTGCCAACCATTCCTGTTTTTCTTTACTTTGGGACTTTTGTACTCGCTAAATCATGAACTTGCAACCCTATGGACAGCCTCCCAGGATGGTAGGACTGCAGGTCTGTGTGTCCGCTCATTTGTCCCCTGAACCTATCTCGATTTGCAAACTCGGGCCTGCTTGCTCCCCTCCTCACCTGACACAGCCCCGGGGCGTCGTGAACTGCAGGGTGACTGGGCACCTGAAGTGCAGCTATGATTCTTCAGTTGGGCCCACAACTCTGAGTCCTGAAAAAGAAAATGTTCCTACCCAGAGGAGTCACAGCCTTCCAGGAATCAGCACCCTCGGGCTCTCCCAAGACTTTGGTGAGCCAGAGCTGCAGGAGTGGACGGGCAGGGACTGAGCCCTGGGCCAAGAGAGCTGAGATTTGGGACCCATCCAAACAGGAGCCTGACTGCACCACCCAGCTCAGGAGGCAGCAGGTGTGGCTGAGGTTGCCACTGAAACTTAGTCACCCACCCCCAGTTGATCTGTGTGACAGAGGTTTTCATTATGGAACTTACTAGCTTGCTGGGTGCGGAGCACACACCTGCATCCCCCACACTCAGGAGGCTGAGGCAGAAGGATGACCAGGATTTCAGGACCAGTCTGGGCTACACAGTAAATTCAAGACCACCTGCCCAATCTACATACCCACACTCAGTCTAAATAAATATTTGCTGGATGTGGTGGTTTACCCTGTAATGCCACCTACTTGGGAGGCTGAGGCAAAAGGTTTGCAAATTTGAATCCAACCTGGGCAACAGAACAAGTCTTTTTAAATCTGGGACAAGACCTAAATTGCTCAGGCCTTGAACTTGCAAACCTCCTACCTTGGCCTCTCAGGTAGTTGGGATAACTATCACCAGCAGCATTTCAAATCTTAATTTGTCAAATACATAAAGATTGGGCTGGGGATTTAGCTCAGCGGCATAAGCGCGTGCCTTGCAAGCATGTGGTCATGAGTTCAATCCCCGGTACCGATAAAAAAAAAATACATAAAGATTGTATATGTGCATTCCATCAAAAGTAATACAGGGGCCAAGGCGTGGTACAGCGTTTGCGTAGCATGCGTGAGGCCCTGGTTCCAATCCCCAGCAACACTAACCCTCCACAGCCTCTCCCCAGAAAACACCTAACAAACTCAAACATTGGATTAATTTCATTGTATCTGTACCCCTCCCCCAGGCAGGGTCCCCCTCTGTGGCCCAGGCTGGCCTTGAATTTGTGGCAGTCCTCTCCTCCTGCTTGCTGGGCTGTATGGCCCGCGAGCTGCAGGGCCTTTACAATGCTTGGCTCTTGGTGGATGCTGACAAATACTTGTTAGTAAATGAATAATCTGGCACTTTTAAAAATATAGGTATGGAGCCTGGGCATGGTGCACGCCTGTAATCCCAGAGCTCGGGAGGCTGAGGCAAGAGAATCATTTCCAAGTTTGAGACCAGCCTGGGCTAAAAAGTGAGCCCAAAGCCAGCCTGAACTGCGCAGCAAGACTCTGTCTCAAAAAGACCAAATAAAATAAAAATATAGGTATGATGGGCTGGGCATGGCCCATGCCTGTGATTCTAGCGCTAGGGAAGCTGAGACAGGAGGTTCGCTATGAGTTCAAGGTCAGCCCTGGGCTACATAGTGAACTCAAGGCCAGCCTGAACTTCGTAGTGAAACCCGGTCTCAAAAGACAAACAAATAAAAACAATGCTAATGACAGGTAAGGGCCGGAGTCATAGCCCGTAACAGAAGTTTAATCCAAAAGAGTCTCACAAACAGAGCTGGGATATATAGCTCAGCAGCACGAGTGCTTACCTGGCAAGTGCAAGGTCCTGAGTTTGATTCCCTGGTACACACACACACACACACACACAAAAGGTCTCAGAAAACGTATTACAAATGACTGCATGAAAAACATCTTGCCCCTGATTGATGTGCTTTAAATTTCTTACATTTTTTTTTCTTCTTTTATATTTATCTTTTTTTTTTTTTTTTTTTTGAGACAGGGTCTCTCTATGAAGTTCGGGCTGGCCTTGAGCTCAGGCTGGTCTCCAACTCGCAATGATCCTCCTGCCTCAGCCTCCCGAGTGCTGGGATTACAGGCGTGAGGCACCATGCCTGGCTTCTATTTATCTTTGAAGAAGATGGATTTGAAAAAAAAAAAAAAGAAAAGAAAAGTCTTATACAGTAACTCAAAAGTTCATCTCTACCATGTAGCCTTGACCTGATATTGTTCTCAGGCAGTTCTAAAAGTGGCTTTCCAGCTAAACATCATTGGGTTCTGGGTTCTGCACCTCTCCCTCCAGTTGAAGAACCTAGATTCCAGGTTTTTCTTGTCTCCAACATATTTGGATGAGCAAAAACAAACAAACAAGAAACAAACAAAAACCCAGTGAGTTTATTCAAGAAAGTAAAGTTAAGGCTGAGAGTAGTGAAGCATGCCTGTCATGCCAGCACTCGGGAGGCTGAGGCAGGAGGATTGCTGTGAGTTTGAGGCAGTCTGGGTTACATAGTGAGTTCAAGGCCAGCCTGAACTACATAGTGAAACCCTTTCTCAAAGAAGGAAGGAAGGGAAGGAAGGAAAAGAGAAGAAAAGAAAGAAAATAGGAGGAAAATAGCTCTGCAGAGTGAGGTCGAGCTGAGTAAAGAGAAAAGTAGAAATAAAAGTACACACTGCACCTCAGAAATTCAGCCAGCGCTACGCTGAAAAGTTACCTCAGCAATTCATGGCTCACCTGAATTACGTTGTCCAAATCTCCAGGACACCCACAGAACTTCTACATCTGGGGCCTGAGGGATGGTGCTGGGGCCCCACCGCTCAGGCTGACGTCAGGTCTAGGCTGTCCTATTGAAAAATCTGCTTGAGTTCTCTCGAGAAGTCCAAAGGCAAGGTTTTGGGAACTCTGTCATTAACAGATCAGTTCTCCAGCCAGTTTTCCAATGCCCCAATACTCCATCTCAGTACTTTGCAATCTGAAGTTCGCCAATGAAAACTGTCAGAAAAAGGGATGTATTCATATACAGCACTGCAGGGTTGGGGATATACCTCAGAGGCACAAACGCCTGCCTGGCAAGCACAAGGTCCTGAGTTCAATTCCTGGTACAATTTTTTTATTATTATTTTTTTTTTTACCGGTACCGGGGGTTGAACTCACAACTGCGTGCACGCAAGACAGGTGCTTATGCCGCTGAGCTAAATCCCCAGCACCTTTTTTTTTTAATTTTTTGAGACAGGGTCTCATTCTGTAGCCCGGGATGGCCTTAAACTCATGGCTGTCCTCCTCCAAGTACTGGGACTGTAGGAGTGAGCTACCACATTAGGATATCGCTGCTTTTTTTTCTTTTTCCTGCCGTAATTTCGCTCACAGCTGCACATTAGATCTAGCTATGAAAAGAAGTCTTCATTCAATTTTTGCTGGTCTTATTTGTATAACATTAAAGCCTCACATTTTGTATAACAATTTGTATAACATTAAAGCTTCATTTAAGCCTTTAGCTGAGCAGAATTTAGAGGTTTATTATCAGTCTGCACAAGACTAAAATTTAAAACAAATTTAATTTTTTTTTTTTTGTAACAAGGATCAAACTCACGACTTTGACCTGCTAGGCAAGTGCTTACCCCACTGAACTAAATCCTCAGCCCCGCAAATTTAATTTTGTATAAGGGAACACTGTAAAGTAACGATTCTTGATATTGCAGAACTCATGTGACCCATCTCAGACTATAGAGAATGACATCCTATGTGTCACTGTTTCAAGGGAAAAATTGAAACAGCAGCTCAAAAGCTGGGCGTGGTGCCACCCTCCTGTGATCCCAGCACTCAGGAGGATGAGGCAGGAGGGTTCGAGGCCAGCCTGGGCTCCAGAATGAGACCCTGCCTCAGAACAATGACAACTTCTCAAAAGTGTCCCAAGCGCCTCATGTCTCCAACTTGCATTTCTTTATCTGATCCCCTCCAGTGATGTTAACGCCTGTGACCACTTCTCTTACAAACCTAGAGAAAAGAATTCCATGACTCATGTGGTTTCACTTCTGCCTCCCTAGACAAGGAGAGGAGATTCTGCCGTGACTGTCACCTACTGAGAGATCCTGTCTCAAAACAGACAGACTAAACTACTTAGAGTAGAAGGTTTTTTCCTTTCTCTCTCTCTCTCTCTCTCTTTTGTCTTTTTGAGACAGGGTCTCACTACAATTCAAGCTGGTCTTGGGCTCACTTTGTAGCACAGGCTGGTTTTGAACTTGCAATGATCCTCCTGTCTCAGCCTCCCAAGTGCTGGGATTACAGGCATGAGCCACTATGCCCTGCTCTTGCTTGCTTGCTTGCTTGTACGAGGGATTGAACCCACAGTCTTTACACTGAGACAGGGTCTTGCTAAATTGCTAAGTAGCTTGGTTTAAGCCTAAATTTGATCATTGTGCTGCTGCAGCCTCCTGGAGTGCTGGGGTGGCAGGTGTGTGCGATCACGCTCAGCTGAAAAGATCTTTGTGTTAGCATGTGCTATACTCCCAGATAGTCCAGAGGCCAAGGCAGAAGGATTGCTTGAATCCAGGAGTTCAAGACCATGCTGGGCACAGAAGCAGATCCTGCCTCAAAATATATAATAAATAAATGCCGCAAAGCAAACATGAACCTTCACGTATAGCTCCCGAGTCCCCCTTGAGTCCTTCTAGGCTGCCTGCTACGCGGGAGGCACCGTGACCTGACGTGCAGACTGGGCCACTGCTTCCGCTTCCACCCTCCTGGGCTCCCGCTGTTCTTCACAGGCCACCACGTCCTGCACAATCCATCCCACGGGCCTCGGCCCTCCCACCCCCATTCCTACCCAGTCCCACTTGATCCAGCTTGGCTGCTGCTGAATGCTTCATTCATGCCTTCAGGAATTATGGCCCTGTTCATTCATTTGCTAGACACAGGATCTCACTGTGTACTCCAGGTTGGCTTTGAACTCTCAGTGATTCTCTTGCCTCAGCCTCCCAAGTGCTGAGTTTACAAGTGTGCACCATCATGCCTGTTTTTTTTCTTTTCTTTCTTTCTTTCTTTCTTTCTTTCTTTCTTTCTTTCTTTCTTTCTTTCTTGAGACAGGGTCTCACTGCATAGTTGAGGCTGGTCTTGAACTATGTTGCCCAAGCTGGCCGAAAACTCGCAGGGATCTTCCTGCCTCAGCCTCCTGATTGCTGGGATTACAGGCCTGCTCTGTTTCACCCTCAGGAAACATGGAGCTGCTTCTCTGGTGCATCACTCAGATACAATGGGGAGCAGAATAGAGAAAGTGCCGCTTCACACCACTGTCCCAAGGGTAGCGGCAACTCACAAGAAGGCAGGAAATCCAGGTAATTCTTAATTGTGGATCAAAACAAGAAAAAAAGAAATGGTGGTGGGAGGGATCGTGGGCGACAGGGCACAGGCCCAGCGCGCCTTCCAGGCAAAGCCAGCGGCCCTAGAAACCCTGTGCGCCCCTTGCCGCCCCTTTGTGAAGTTCCATACTCTGAAGCAGGGTCCCACTAAGTTGCTTAATTGCCCAGTGAGGCTCCAAGTTTCAGTCCTCTTGCCTCAGCCTCTCCTCTCCGGGTGCCAGCATTACAGGTGTGCCCCATCATGCCCGGCAAGATGATGATAATGACACAGGCCTCTGGTTGCTGCTTGGATTGGCTGTTCCCTCCCTAAAGACAAAGAGAGGCTGCGGGCCTGGGTCTACCGTGTTACAGGCAGAAAGCAAGATTCAGGCTGATCTCAAACCAGCTTCCGGTTAATTCCAGTCAGAGTAATGGGGGGGGGGTTTTTCCACCCAGAGGAACACCCTTATGCCGCGATATAGGAAATATGTTCCTTCCCTTTCTGATGAGCCTATGATGTTGAAAAAGATGAAGGTGAATGTTACATAAACTAAACAGCACAAACCCCATGTGTCAAGAAGAAACAAGCGTTCTGGACACTGCATCACCATTTGAAAACAAAAAATAGTTAACACTCATCTTAAAAATTGACTTAGAAATAAATATGAATTGGGAAATAGTTCAGTGTGAGCTGGGCATGGTAGTACATGCCTGCAATCCCCGCTACTTGGGAGGTTGAGACAGGAGGGTCACGAGTTCGAGGCTAGCCCAGGCAGGGTAGACACTCGGCAAGACTGTATCTCAAAATAACAAAGGAAGTGGGTTGAGGATGTAGCTTGGGGATGGCACACTGATTCTGCATGATGACACCTGTGTCCCTGGTAGCCCTGGGCTTGGGAGGACACAGTCTTCCCCTCACGCTCCACAGCCTCAGGCAGGAAGTAGGCTACACCCTAGGTGAAGACACCCTAGCTGTCATTTTAACCAAGATTTATCAGCTGTCCTATTTGAAAACTTCATTGGAAGCCCGTGGTTTGGGTTAAGGGTTCGGTTTACTTTCTTTCCTTCACAGCCTTCCCCTATTCTTCCAATGGCTTGCTTTGTCCTCTGTGAGAGATCTGGGGGTGAAGCCAATGTCCTGGGGTTTTCTGGATGCCAGGAGGAATGTGCAGCCTTGCCAAGGAACCTAGGGCTCCCTGCACTCCCTGGTCCCCATTCTTGTGGTGCATCAGCACTAGGGCAGTCAGTGGCTGCAGATGTTAAGATCCGACTTCTGTCTGGGTCCAAGTCCAGCTGATCACAGAAGATTTGGTCTGGAGAAAAGCACAGTTCTACCCCCAGGTCCCCTGCCTGGGGCTCTCCTGGATCCCCAGGCTCACTTGGGACAGCAGAGTCCAGGCAGTACTCACCGTCTGGGGCAGGGGGAGCTGGAGCAGAACTGTGGAAGGAAGAAAGGTGCACTCCACGTTCTGGACAGTCTGAAGCACTATTTTGGGTTTTTTTTGAGACAGGGTCTCATGTAGCCTAGGCTGGCCTCAAACTCCTCCTACCTTGGCCTCCTGAGTGCTGGGATTATAGGCTGGACAGGATTTCTTGGGGAGGGGGCAAAAACTAAAAGGATAAAAATAGGTACAAGATCTCTTGCAATATAAATTCTGGAGCCCATATTTATTTGGACCACCAATCAGCTGCCTCAAGGTCTCAGGCCTGTAATACCTACAGATTCTCACTGATTTTGGGACTGCAGTCAGTGATCTGGATGAAAGCCACACAGCAACTTGCAGCTGATCCAATGTTTAGGGAAGCATGGATTGTTGTTGATCACTGGACAAGTGGGAGGCGGGGCCAGGATGGCCCACTGGGCCGTGCTCTGGAAGGCTCTGGTCTCTGGTTCCTTGTCTGTTTTCTAGCTGCCTTGAGGTGAACAGCTGTCCTCTGCCAGGTCCTTCCAGTGGTCTGTTTCTGCCTTGGAGCTGCCTGCCATGGACTGCATCCTCTAAACCGTGAGCCAAAACAAACGTCTCCTCCTCTAGGTTGAAGATGTCAGGTATTTTGTTCCAGAAACAAGGAAGTAACTACAAGATGGGAGCATTTATAGGGCTCAAGGCTTTGTGCTAAGCCCTAGGGAGAAACAGGTCCCAATCCTTGTCTTCAATACCGATTTGAACGCCAACTGTCTATTTCCAACCCAGGGCCTCAAGTGAGCTAGGCAAGCACTTTTCCACTGAGCAATGCCCTCAGGCACTACCAGCCCTGAAATTAATTATATAATGTAGCATGCTAGAGGCAATAGAACAAATTTTCTATAAAGACCTTTGATAATGTATTAGGGAATTAATCTTGGCTCTACCATTTACAACTAAATGACACTGGACAAATCATCTACTCGTTTCTAAGCACGCTTTTTCATCTGCCTAGGGAGAATATGAGTACCCGAGCAGTTCTGCATAGTAAAGGAATAGCCAGTAGTTTTTTGCTGCTATGACATTTCAAGTACAAAAGACCAAAGCTGAGTGTAGTGGCACGTGCCTGAAATCCCGACCTTCTGGGAGGCTGAGGCAGGAGGATCCCAAATTCCAACTCAGCCTGGGTAACTTATTTATTTTTGGTACCGGGGATCAAACTCAAGACCTCACGCTTGCCAGGCAGGCGCTTAAGCCACTGAGCTAAATCCCAGACCCTGCCTGGGTAATTTAATGAGACACCATGGCACAGTCAAAAATAAAGGGCTAGGATTGCAGCTCAGTGTAAAGCTGCAATCAACTGCAAAACAACTGCAAAGAAACAAAACATCAGTTCAACAGAAAAACTTTTATTTCCCAAACAACTATCACTGTGAATATGAAGTCCCTATTTTTCTGGAATGTGCACTTTTTCACATCTGTCAAGGGGACAGTTTCTTCCTTTGCAAAAAGTGGCGGGGGAGGGCGGTGGCAGTCCGTCTTGCAGGACGGTGCAAATTCCTTGATAATACGCATCAGGACTGGGCGCAGGTGGCTGCCGGAAGGCAGCTGGTCCTGGGGACTCGCCATCCAAGCACAGCCCCGGAGGGCCACAGGGGAGAGGGTCACCGTAAACGACACAAGCGTCCGTTCCCAGAGAGGCCGGGAGGGTGGCGCCACACTTCTCTCAGGAACCGCCAAACCGAGGCGGACTGGAGAACTGTGCGCAGGCGCGGGAGGCGAGGGGGCGTGGCTCCCGCTGGCTCCCTGCTTCCTCCGGGAAGCGGAGGTGGGGCTTTGTGTGATGGCGTCACCGTGCGTAACCTCCGGCGGGAAGAGGAGGCGCGAGAATGGAGGTTCAGATGAGTGGCGAGAGCTCCCGCGAGCGCGGGCCGCTGGACGCTGCGCCCGCTCCCAGCAAGGCCTCGGGCAGCGCCTGCCACTACGAGCTGCCGTGGTGAGGGTGCAGGCCCCTGGTGACGGGCGTGCCTGGACGTGAGGCTGGCGGGGGTGGGCCTTGCTCCGGGGCTGGGGACCCTGCCCGGCCCCGGTGGCATCGTGGAGGTTAGGGTTTGCAGAAGGCGAGGGACGTGGGTCTCTGAGCCCATCCGGGGTCTTGGGGTGACCAGGGTCATCTCGCTGAGCGGCGTCTCGCATGGCCCTGTACTAAGGACTGTGGGAGCACCTACCCTCAATGAGTATTTCTGTAATCTGTCATTTCTTTCTTTTGGTCTTTTTTTTTTCTTTTTTTTTTGCTACCGGGGATCGAACTCAGGACCTCGCGCTTGCCAAGCACTTGTGCCGCTGAGCTAAAGCCCTAGCCCCTTTTTTGGTCTTTTTTGAGGCAGGTTTCACTAGGTGGTTAAGGCTGGCCTTGGCCTCACTGTCATTTCTTAGATTGATTACACGTTGCAATACTAGCTTGACTCTACTAGGATCAACAAACTATTAGTAAAATTGATTTCACCTACTTTCGTTTTACTTTTTAATGTGTGTGCCAGAAAATTAAAAATTACCGTATAGCTTGCATTTTATTTTTTGTCAGTAAACAAAGCTAATTCTCTGCTGCCACAGAGTTTACATTTGATAAAGACAAAGTGAAAAACAGACACATAAAGCGGAATGTGGTAGGACTTGCCTGTTCTTCCATCACCTAGAAGGCTGAGGCAGGAGGGTTGTGAGTTTAAGGCCAGCCTTATGAGAGGTAGCAAGACCCTGTCTCAAAAACAGAATAGACAAGAACTAGGGGCGTAACTCAAGGGCGAATTCCATAAAAGACAAGCTGGATGGGCTGCATGTTTGTCCTTACGTCTGATGAAGCTCTGGGGAGAAATAAAGAGCCCTGAACGTTGGAGAAGGCTGGTGAGCCTTGTTCAAAGTGCAGCTCCGGTTTTATGCTGATGTTGCCGGCTGCCCGTGAGTTTGTATGACCCTTGGTTTAAAGACCCAAGCTGGCACTATGTGGGATGTGCCGCACCATCTCCCTGAGAGTTTGAAAGTCAAAGGGGACCAGGAGCTCAGCTGTCTGTGTCTTCTGCTTTCCTGAAGAGCTTGAAGCTCCTTTCCTGTGGCCTAGTGTCTGGAAGGGAGGAGAATAAAGGATGAGGAGCAAGTGTGCTCCCTCTGTTGGCCTCAGAGGACAGCAGTCTGTGTGCTGTGACTTAGGGAAAAGAAGGCATGTTTGCACGCAGCTCCTGATGTGGCCCAGCCAGCAGTTACCTGAGCAGGTGCAGGCTGAGGGCAAATCAGGAAATCAACAGAGGGCAAGCAGGGGTGTGGCTCAGTGGTGCAGCGCTTTCCTTGAACAAGTGAGGTTGAGGGCAAAGGAGTTTAAGATGGTCAGGTCATGGCAGATCTACTTCTGTGCTGAATGTTTGTGAAAGTGATTTCTGTCATCATGTATTTATTTATTTAGAGACAAGGTCTTGGTATATAGTCCAGGCTGGCCTTGAACTCACTGTGTAGTCCAGGCTGGTCTCAAATAGTGATCTTCCTGCATCAGCCTCCTGAGTACACCACCACACCTAGCTCCCATGAATGTAAAAGGAAGAATTATAGGTGTTACCAGGCCTCTTGTCTTGTGATGGGATTGCAAGGTAGGCCTGGGTTCCTGCGTCGTCAGCCTGTTGTGTGCTTGACATACAAGTCTGCAAATGGTGGGAAACAAGAGTGCCCAGGTGACTGGGGTGCTATGCCAGGCTACTGCTGCACAGGGTCACCGGCTCCTGGTGGCCTCTGCTGGGTGCAGCATGGGTGTTTCTGTGCTGTGGTGCGTACGAAGCCTGTGACAGACAGTTCTCCTGGACTTTGCTTTTCTATTGACTCTTGGACACCTCATTAAATTACAAACTTGTACCTCTTTGGCAGACATTTATTGATGTGTGAACTTGCACAGCTCCTAGGACTGTCCTTTAGTGTCTTTATTTTTCTGTAGTACTGGAGATGGAACCCAGGGAGTGCTGCATTGCATCCCCACTGTTTGTTTGTTTGTTTGTTTGTTTGTTTTTGGTACCAGGGATTAAACTCACAATTTTGCATTTGCCAGGCAGGCACTTATGCTGCTCAGCTAAGTTCCCAGCCCCTCACCCTTTTTTAGAAAATTTTATTTTGAGATAGGATCTTCTAAGTTGCCCAGCATGGCCTCCAACTTGCAGTCTTGTTGCCTCAGCCTCCTAAGTCGCTGAGATTACAGGTCTGTGCCACTGCGGTTGGCTGACTGAGTTTTAGGGTAGTGTGAAGATAATCAAGTCAACATTCTTATGCATTTTTGTTAAAATACAGGGTCGAAAAGTACAGGCCTATAAAGCTGAATGAAATTGTTGGAAACGAAGACACTGTGAGCAGGCTGGAGGTGAGTGACTATTTATTTACTTACTGCAGTGCTGGGGATTGAACCCAGGCCTTTGGACTCAGCTACATGGTCAGTCCTTTTTAAATTTTTTATTTTGAGATAGGGTCTTGCCAAGTGGCTGATTTGCCCAGGCTGGGCACAAATTTGTGATCCTACTGCCTCAGCCTCGTAGAGTCCTGGAATGTCAGGCAAAACCTTCTCTCAAAATAAAAATTGAAAAAGGGCTGGGAATGTAGCTCATGGCAGAGCACTTGCTTGGCTGGCCTTAGGCACTGGGTTCCATCCCCAGCAAACCCTGCCTCAAATAAAAGTTTGGGCTTCACAGTAAGGACAGAAGCCAGGCTGGAGTGGAATGGTGTCTTGTCTTTTCTTTCTTTTGGTGTTTTTTTTTTTTGGGGGGGGGACAGGGTCTCCCTATGTAGCTCAGGCTGGCCTTGAACCCACAGTGACCCTCCTGCCTCAGCCTCCCAAGTAGTGAAATTATAGCTGTGTACCACCATGCCTAGCCAGGCCTCAGTTTCAATAAGTAAAATAATTTAACAGGCAAGTACTATAGAGACACACAACCAGTGGGGCCCCGCTGGAGGCCAGTTTCAGGCCGGCTGTCTGCCATCCAGGCAGTGAGGAAAGTGGGGTGGGGCTGGGAGAAAGACTCGGAGACCAAGCGGAGCAGCAGCCCAGCCTGCATGATTGACCGGGAGAGGGGGAACCCGACCAGAGGGCCCAGAGCTCTCTGGGATCCTGCTGTGGACAGGTGGGTCACTGGTGTACATGGACGATAGCTGTGGGCGGCTCAGGTTTGTGTGGAAAGCGATGAGTTCGCTGTTGTGTGTGCTGTGCAGCACGCACTGTTCCTCCTGTTCAGACCCGCGTTGGCACCACGCTGGGCTCCCTGGGCCTGCAGATTAGCCGGGTTTTGATTTTACTTTTTGTGGTTCTGGGATTGAACCCAGAGCCTTTGCACCGAGCTACGTCTCCGGCATGTTTTATTTCGAGAGAGGGGCTCGATAAACTGCCTGGACGGGCCCTTCCTCACCCTCCCGAGTGTCTTAGATTATAGATATGCGCTGCCAGGCCTGGTTCTAACAGGCTTTTAATTCATTAATTTTTTGAAGTGTGGTTTTGAGATAGGGTCTCGCTATGCAGTTCAGCCTGGCCTTGGGCTCACTTCGTGGCCTTGGGCTCAGTTTGTAGGTCTTGAACTTGCAGTGATCCTCCTGCCTCAGCCTCTGAACTGCTGGGATTACAGGCGTGCACTATCACCCCTGACTCTTATTTATTTATTTAGAGATAGGTACTTGCCTAGTTTGTCAAACTCGTCTCAAACTTGTGATGTTTTTTGGGTTTTTTGTTTGTTTGTTTGTTTTTGAGACAAAGTCATGCTGTGTAGCCCATACTGGCCTAGAACTTGTGCTGATCCTTCTGCCTCAGGCTGTAGCATACTGGGAGCATAGGTGTGTGTGCTACCACACCCAGCTTCTAACCAGTTTTATTTGACTGGATTTTCAAAAATTACTTATTTTATTTTGAGACAGGATCTCGCTCTATAATTCAGGTTGGCCTTGAAATCATTATGGAGCCCAGGCTGGCCTCGAACTCATAATGATACCTGCCTCTGGCTCTTGAGTGCTAGAATTCTAGGCACGGGCCATGACACCCAGCCTAACCGGTGTTTTTGTTTTTGTTTTTCCAAATCCATTTTATTTCATGGAGAAAAAGAAACAATAACCAGTTTGTTTGTTTGTTTTTTGTACTGGGGATCGAAACTCACAACCTTGCACTTCCCAGGCAGGCGCTTAAGCCACTGAGATAAATCCCCAGCCCCCCAATAACCAGTTTTACTGATATCTTTCCTTCAGGTCTTTGCAAGAGAAGGGAATGTGCCCAATATCATCATTGCTGTGAGTAAGGGCCCTGCGGGTTTCCTGGCCCCTCATTTTCCTGCCTGGCACGGTGTTTCTTCCTTGGGCCTGCCTCCCCTCCCATCAGCGGGGAGCCAGGGGTGCTCGGCGAATTGACATGGGTGCTGGGGCGGCGGCTGCACCCAGGTCCTCCTGGAGGCGCCAGGCACTTACCAGAACCTGTCCCCAGGGGCCCCCCGGAACTGGCAAGACCACCAGCATCTTGTGCCTGGCCCGAGCCCTGCTGGGTCCCGCTATGAAGGATGCAGTTCTGGAGCTCAACGCGTCCAATGACAGGTGCGTCCGGGTAAGGACGGCGTGCGGGGTTGTGCTTTCCCACCTCGGGGCGGTGCTTGCCCGCCCCCTTTCTTTTGGGGGAAATAGGGAAGAATCATTTAAATTGTATACAGCTGGGCCTGGTGTTAAATGCCAGAAGTCTGGGGGGGCCGAGCCGGGAATCATAAGTTCCAGCCCAACTTGGATAACTCAGCGAGGCCTGGACTCAAAAAAGTAATAACAAGACTGGGGCTGGAGCTCTGTGTGGAGACAGTCGAACCCTGGTACTGGGGGAAAGTGGCAGGATGCATGGAATAGTAACAAATTCCAGCTTGATTTTTTTTAATTTTTTTTTTCTCACAGTAATAGAGATCAAACACATGACCTGAGCTACACCCCAGTTCTTTTTCCTTTTTTCTTTTGAGACAGGGTCCCCCTACATTCCCCAGGCTGGTCTGGAACTTAGGATCCTGCCTCAGCTGCCCACAGTGTAGGGACAGCAAGTGCACGTCACCATGCCCAGCATCACACACTATTCCTCTGTGACAGCTTATTTCACTCAGCATAATGTCCTCAGGGTTCCTGCACGTCAGGTACCAAGATTTCCTGTGTTTGTGTTTGCGTGTGCGTGGCCATGGCTACACACTCCTGCCCTGGACACTAAGCCCAGGGCCTTTGGACTGAGCTACCCCACAGCTCCTGTTTTGAAAGAGGGTCTGTCTAAGTCACGAAGGTACCGAGACTGGGTTTGTCCTGCCTCAGCCTCCTGAGTGCCAAGAACTCTGGCAAGGACACAGCCTGGCTTTGCTGCTGTTTCTAGCTGAGTGACCCTGTGTGGCCAGCTGCCTTCTTTTTATCTGTGTGTCTGGACACAGGTGCTGCTTCTGTCTTTTGGCTGTGATGACATTAGTGATCACTGCCTGTTCAGCCTGTGACTGCGGTCTCTTGGATGCATACCCAGTGGACTTCAAGGCCAAGGCCAATTCTCTCATTTTGTTCATTAGCGGTGCGAAGTCTTTTCCTGTTGAGAGTCTAACTAGATGAAAGTGCTTTGTTTTCCTTAGAAATATATTGTTCAGCCGGGGATATAGTTAGCGGTAGAGCATTCGCCTGGCATGCATGAAGTCCTAGTTCAGTCCTCAGTGCCACAGGAAAAATAAAAAGGATGTGTCAAGCCAGGCATGACGGTGCGCACCTGTAATCCCAGCACTCCAGAGGCTGAGACAGGAGGGTCAAAAGCTATAGCCCAGCCTGGGCAACTTAGGGACTTAGCGAGACCCTGCCTCAAAATAAAAAAGGCAGGGAGTGTCCTTCAGCGTGAAGAGCCTGGGTTCAGTCTGCCCCAGGCTGAATCTCCCTCAGGAGGCGGCGGTCCTGCCACCTTACTGTTTCAGGGGCATCGATGTGGTGCGGAACAAAATCAAAATGTTCGCCCAGCAGAAAGTGACGCTTCCCAGAGGCCGGCACAAGATCATCATCCTGGATGAGGCCGACAGGTGGGTGCTCGTCCTGCCCACCCCTCCCGCATCTGTCCCGTCGTGTCCAGTCAGCGCCCTATGGCAGTGTCCTTACCACGTCCTCTAGAAGCAGTTGCAGATAATCTGAATGACAGATTGTGACAGTAACTCACAGTCTTTGAAGACAACCTAAACAACTTGTTCTATTGTTTCCCTTTTTACTAAGCATTTTTACTTGGACAAAATCACATATGTGATTTTATACTTTTTGAATTTTGTGTTTTGGCTTTTCCCCTTTTGTTTTTTTTGGTATCAGAGATGGGACTCATAACCTTGCACTTGCCAAGCAGGTACTTGTGCCACTGAGCTGAACCCCTGGCCCCAGGCTTTTCCTTTGTAGTCCAAACTAGTATCAAAGTTGAGGCCCTACTGTCTCAGCCTCCCAAGTGCTGGGACGACAGGTGTGTCTCACCTTGCCCAGCTCGTGTGCCCATCTTGATCCTGCGGCTCGTAATCCGCTGTGTTTGCTCTAACCACACATCTGTTTATCCATCTTCCAGTCCATCCATGTCATCTTTTGTTTGATTTTGGGTGCATTTCAGAGCGAATTGACAGCATCACATGTCTCTCTGAACATGCCAGTGTGTGTGTGCCCCTTCTTATTAGGGTGTTTTCGGAGTGTGGGACACTGGCTGTGTCCTGTATCATCGAGTAGGAAGGGTGCCTGTGGGCCAGGGTCACATCTGCACAAGGCGCCTCTCCTGCATTTCCTTCCCAGCATGACAGACGGCGCCCAGCAGGCCCTGCGGAGGACCATGGAGATTTACTCCAAGACTACCCGCTTTGCACTAGCCTGCAATGCCTCGGACAAGATCATAGGTGAGCGGAGCTCGTGCCGTCCCAGGTGCCCACGTGGCACCTCAGCAGCAGGCAGAACTCACTGCCACAACACACCAGCCTAAGCTACTTTGTGCATTTTAGTTGGCAAAATGTGTATATTTATCATGAACAACGTGACATTTTGAAATGTAGTTAACTTAAATTTTTTACGCTTGGGATTGAACCCAGGATCTTTGCACTAAGCTACATCTCCAATCCTTTTTATTTTATTTTGAGATAGGATCACATTAAATTAACTTGGGATCCTCTTGCCTCGGCCTTTTAGAATGTTGGGATTACAGGCTGGTGCTACTGCACCTGGCTGAACTTAACCTTACGTAATTATTTATGAAGCATTATTAGCTGGACTCCTTTTTCCCTCGCTTTCTCTATCTTTTTTCCAACACTAGGGATTAAACCCAGGGCCTTATGCCTGCAAGGCATGTGTTCTGCTACTAAGCTGCAGCCCCAGGACTTTCTGAATTTTCATTTTAAGCCAGTCTTGCCAAGTTTCCTAACGGAGCCTCAAATTTGCCATCCTCCTGCTCAGCCTACAGCGTGCTGGCTACAGGTGTGTGCCCCCACGCCTGGCTTAGCTTCGCTTTAATGATGAGAAGCTGGAGTCAGAGAGGCCGAGTGCTTTGTCCAGAGTTGCACAGCAGGTGGACAGCAGAGACCGCAGCCCCGTCTGCCTCCCATGCTCCAGGATGCAGTGACATTGCTGCCCAGTGTCACCATCGTGTGCTTCCTGGTGCTTTTGTTCCCTCAGTGCGTGGTGCAGACCATATCCTGGCCTTGCCCTGCTAGGGTTGCCCAGCCTCTGGTCTCTTCCACATCAGGCTCTATCTGACCTCAGTCTGTCTTCTCTGGCCACCTCCCGCTGTTGTCACATCCTCCTCCTGCACGGACACACTGCAGCCCAGTCCCCAGCCTGCTGCCCCGCAGCTCCTCTGTCCGCTTCCCTGTCTGCACAGGGACCTCAGCAGGTCAGCACGCAGTGCCTCAGGTCGCTGTCCCTGTCCCCTGTCCCTCCGCCCTCCTCATGTCCCCATGTTCATTGATTGCTGGTCCTTACCCATGTGTGTTCTGTCCCTGGAGCTTGAGCGTGTGAAGTTGGAAATGGCCCCCGCTGGGGGAGAAATGCATAGCTGGTCCCTCTCCCCATCCCTGTCACCCACACTGGTGGCCCTGCATACCTTCAAGGACAGCAGCTCAGTCTGCTTCTGGCCCCTCCCCCCAGCACAGTGCAGGGTCTGTGTGTCGGTGGCTTTGTTTGGTGACTTCTGTGACAGTTGGAAGAAGCGCTCACCTTCCCTTATCCTTTTCTTTTGTTTTTTTTCCTTCCTTCCTTCCTTTTTTTTGTGGTACCGGGGATCAAACTCACAACTGCATGCTCGCAAAGCAGGCGCTTATGCCGCTGAGCTTACCTCCGGCCTCCCTTGTTGTGCAGTTAAATTTTCAAATGCTCTCAGCATTCTCATGACTGCCTTTTCCTAAAGGGAAGTGGCAAGTGTGTAAGTGGAACCGCCAAGCTTGTCTCGCAGGCCAGCTGTGACTCGGCCTGAGACCCTTCCCCTAGCTAGGGAGGGTGACATCCTGGGCTCAGTCCAGCACCACAGAAAAACTTCTAGGGAGCCTAGTACAGCGAAGGGTCGGAGACTACATGGGGACATGGACAGCAGAGAGAAACTGCTGTGTTAGTCTCACCTGAGAGACAAGAGAACTGAAATTCTGTTTGTGCCAGGCGTGGTGGCACGTGCCTGTAATCCTGGCTCTCAGGATTGGAGGTTGGGGACAGTTAGGAGGTTCGGGAGAGTGTGAGGCCAGCTTGAATCACCTAGTGAGATCTTGTCTCAAAAAACAAAACAAAACAAAAGAATTCTGTGTTTACCTGGTGTAGCAGACCCTTGCTGTGGGTCAGAAGCTCATGTGGAAGCCCAGCATGGCACCATGCACCTATAAAACTGCACTCTAGGAGGCTGAGGCAGGAGGGTTGTAAGTTCTAGCCCAGTCTGGACAATTTAGTGACTTAGACCCTGTCTCAAAATAATTTTTTTTTTTTTTGGTACCTGGGCTCCAACTCAGACCTCATGCTTGCCAGGCAGGCACTTACGCTACTGAGCTACATCCCTGGCCCCTCAAAATAAAAATTTAAAAAGGGCCGGGAATGTAGTTCAGTGTGAAGACCCTGGATTCAATCCTCAGCACTGGGGCAGGGGGTGGTGGGCGTTTATGGAGCTCTGAGGAGGTCACGGGGGTCTTGGAGCCAGGGTGTTGCCGTCACCAGGCCGCGCTGTGACCTGCCCAGAGGGTGCCCTGTGCAGCCTACACCAAGGGTGGCGGGGCTGGCCTGCCCTGTCCGCGGCTGTGTGGCTCGTGTGTTCTGGAGCCCCCAACCTCTCTCCCACCTGGCCCCACAGAGCCCATCCAGTCCCGCTGCGCCGTGCTGCGCTACACCAAGCTCACCGATGCGCAGGTGCTTGCGCGGCTGCTGAGCGTCATTGAGAGGGAGGCTGTGCCCTACACGGACGACGGCCTGGAAGCCATTGTCTTCACGGCACAAGGCGACATGCGGCAGGTGCGCGCCAGACGAGGCAGGGCGGGGCCGGGGTGGCATCCTCACCTGTGCTGGGCTGGTGCCCATCCCTGCCGTCCCTCCACAGGCACTGAACAACCTGCAGTCCACCTTCTCGGGGTTTGGCTTCATCAACAGCGAGAACGTGTTCAAGGTGCCAGGCCTCGTGTTGTTTCCGGGGAGGGTGCAGGGAGCTGCCCCATCATCCCATGTCCCCACCTTGGGGACGTCCCCTTCACGTGGAGCCGGAGCGCTGCTGGTGCTCGGGGGTTCTGGGTTCAGCAGCTGCTGCTCCCCCCCCCACCCCAAAACTAGGGATTGAACTCAGGTCCTTCACACTGAGCTGTATCCCCAACCCTTTTTTATTTTTCAAGACAAGGTCTTGCTAAGTGGCTCAGGGCAGGCTCCAACTTGGCAGCCTTCCTGCCTCAGCCTCCAGCATGCTGGGATTAACCTCGGCTTTTACCTGGATCACTGTGGTTGTGGGCACAGTTCCCTCAGGGCTCTGGTACAGATTCCATACCACACCTTGCTTGCTTTCCAGTCCTTCATTGTGTCTTTGAGGAATTGGTAATCAGGGTTCCAGAAACTTCCAAGGGGCTCCATAAGGCGGTGGGGCATTCTTAGGCCTCATCCTGCAGCGGGAGAAGCAGGTGAAGACAGCAGGCTGGGGAGGAGGCAGCGCGGGTGGCCAGGAGTTTGGTCCTCCTGCCCCTCACACACCTCTTCCGTGTGGCCAGGTCTGCGACGAGCCGCACCCGCTGCTGGTAAAGGAGATGATCCAGCACTGTGTGAGCGCCAACATCGACGAGGCCTACAAGGTGAGCCGCCTCGCCTTCCGCCTTCAGGTCCGGGGCTGCGGGCCAGGACGAGCTGCTCCGAAATAGGTGCTCAGGGCCTGGGGACGGGGGTGCAGGTGACCCTGAGTCCTGTGGTGGGGTCCGGCTTGATGTGGCACTGGAGTTCCCGGCAGGGAGACTGAGGCAGGGTCCGTGGCCCGAGGCCCGTCACCGTGTGCACTTAACGGCAGCCTGCAGGTTATAGACAAGGCTCCCACCTGCTGGATTCACCCGCAATGGTGAGCCCAAGGCGAGAAACCTCCACTCCAGGCCCGCAGTGCGGACAGGGTGTGCGGCTTAGACGGCGCGGCCTGGCAGTCCGGTATCCACCGTGCTGTCCCTGCTCAGGTGCTCGGTGGGCTTCCTGAGTGGTTTAGGAGCCCCGGGTGAGTCGGGGCAGTGGCACATGCCTGTGATTCTAGCATGGTGGAGGCTGAGGCAGGAGGGTCATCATGAGTTCAAGGCCAGTTTGAACAACATAGCTAGACTCCCAACACTGGGCCACCATAGAAGGCCAGCAGGAACTTTGGCAGTGCTGACTCCATCCTGGAAAACAAGTTGACCCCACTTGTTTTCAGAGGATGTCAGGCTGTGGGTTCCCTGAAGCTCGTGGTTGAGGTGACCCCAAACCACATGGGTTGTCTGGACACACTGTGCCTGGGGTTCCCATGGCCTCATTGCGTCCGCTCTGCCCAGATCCTCTCCCACCTGTGGCACCTGGGCTACTCGCCAGAGGACATCATTGGCAACGTGTTCCGCGTGTGTAAGACTTTCCAGATGGCAGAGTACCTGAAATTGGAGTTCATCAAGGTGCGTGCTTCGAAACCCGCCTCCCCACGGCGCGGGCCGGGCTCTGCTCCTTCGGGCCTCTCACTGACTGACTGATTGACTGACTGACTGACTGACTGACTGACTGACTGACTGTTCAGGGTTCAGGGAGCCCAGGGCCTCACACACGCTGGGCCGGGGCGCTACTGCAGTCATGTCCCTGCCTTTGTTTTTTAAAGGTCTGCTGAATTGAGGCATAATTACTGTATCATTCCAGAAAAATTTGTTTTGTTTTTGATACTGGGAATCAAACTTAGGGTCTTGTGCTTACCAGGCAAGTGCTGTGAAAATTGATGTTTTTAATTTTTTGATGGTGTTGAGCTAATTTCCCGCCCTTGTCTACCGTTTATTTGAGACAGCTGCTCGTAGGGCACTGAGTTGCCCAAGCTGGGCCTGGGCTTGTGGCCACCGGCCCCAGCTTCACAGAGTGCTGAGGAGACAGCCGTGCACCACCGCACCTGATTTTTTAAGGTCTTTTATTTTTTCAGTGGTACCTTTCAAAGAAATAACAGTCCTTTCCAGAAACCAGTTGACCTTTAGTTCAGCATGACCCATCCCATTCCCCCGTTTCCCACCTGGGGCTGGTGTCCGCTGTGTCTGTCTCCAGTGCTGCAGCTTGGAGCAGCGCGTGTTAACCAGACGTGCGTCGCCTGTCTGCAGGAGATCGGGTACACGCACATGCGTGTGGCGGAAGGTGTGAACTCCCTTCTGCAGATGGCAGGGCTGCTGGCCAGGCTGTGTCAGAAGACGATGGCGCCAGTGGCCAGTTAGAGCAAGGACGTCACCAACGCAGCCAAGAAGCCCCAGGGCAGGAGAGCCGTGGCCTCTGATAGGAAGATGCACCCAACTTGGAATTGTGGTGGCATCCAGCCCTGTGACACATCCCACTCTGCGCATGTCCAGACGCCGTTGGCCTTGTAGCAATAAAGCTGGACTGTGTTTGTCCTGCTGTGTTTGACATGGCCAGGCTTGGAGGGGCACCTGCATCCCCGGGCTATGCAGGTGACTCGGATGTTGTCCGGGGGCAGCTGGTCTGGCCTCCTCCAGGAGCTTGGGATCTCCAGGGTCACCTGTGGTTTCCAGCCCAGGACTTGAGTACTGCAGATGACCTGGCTTCCAGCCAGGCCCGAAGACCATGACTGAGGGCTGGCCGGGCCTAGCCGCACGGGCCTGTCCCTTTAGGGTTCACCGGTGGCTTTTTTTCTTTTCTCCTCCCTGTTTGGTTGGCACTGGGGATGGAACCCAGTGCTTCCTGCGTAACAGGCAAGTGCTGTCACTGACCTGCCATCCCCAGTTCCTTTCTATTCTGAGACAGGGTCTCACTAACTTGTTTAGGCTGGCTTCAGACTTGCAGTCCTAGGCTCCATATGGTGGTACCTGCCTGTAATCCCAGCACTGGAGAGGCTGAGACAGGAGGATTGCCCTGAGTTAAAGGCCAGCCTAGGCTATATAGCAAGACCTTGAGCCCACCCCCAAAAAAACTTTCAACTCTCTTGCCTCAGCCACCAGGGTAGCTGGGGTTGTAGAGTACCATCCACCCATCTCCTTTTTAAGTATGAAAATTTCAGTGATGTTTAAAGTACCAGAGAGATACAGTGACCCTTCACATGTTCACACATCTGGACAGCGTCACCCAGGTGGCCAGGCACGTTTCCTGTCTCCCACCTCCCGCTCTACCCTTTGCCAAAGGATTCTAGAGCAAATGCCAGTTTATTTACAGTGATTGTTTTGCTTCCATGGCTGGTGCTTTTGCTGGGGGCATTGGGGCTTAAGGGTTTTTTTGAGGTGCTGGGGATGGAATCTAGGGCCTTCCCATGCTAGGCAGGTGCTCTGCCACCGAGCTGCACCCTGACCCCTCACGTGGAAACTGAAAGATTCTTGGGAGCCTAGTGTGGCAGTGCACACAGGTAAGCCCAATACTCTGGGAGGCTGAGACAGGACAATTGCAAGTTTGAGCTCAACCTAGGGAACTGAGTGACTTATTGAGGAGATGAGGGGGTAACCCATTTGGGACCTTCTCCTGTCTCTCAGGTGCTATTCCTGTGCCCCATTCCTATCCCCTAGTAAACTTTCCAACTCTTAAATAAATAAAGGATAAAAAGGGGATGTAGCTCAGAGCAAACCCCCTGTACTGCAGAAAAGGAAAGAAAAGGGGCCTTTGTGTGCCCTGCAAGCCCCCAGACCAAGGCCACCCAGCTAGGCTGTGCAAGCCCTGCCTTGGCAGGTGCAGCAGTGAGCTCAGCCCAGCTGTGGTCACAGGTGGCGAGTACACGCAGGCCTGGGCAGCGAGGACAGCATGTGGCACTGGCGCTCTGCCGTCCCTCTGCCCAGCCAGTATCACTAGCTAGCACAGACGGCAGCAGCCTTGGGTGGGAACCACCGCTGTAGACAGGAAGGACCTGAGGTTACTGGCCCTCTGGGTTGGGTTTCACGGCAGGGGTTGGGGAGTTGAATGATTCAAAGGCTGCAGGTGTCACTTCACACCAGACCCGCAGACACCTTCTGACCCCTGGGAGGCACAGGATGGTCACCAGCAAGTGAGGCCTCTGGTTTCCATGGCTGGTGACAGCAGAGGCTGTGACGCCTAACGTGTTCTCCAGCACTGGAGGGCACCATGGCCCCTGCACCTCTACCCAGGCCCCAGCCCGCAGGACTGGCCCCAGCCTCCGTACAAGGGCCGAGTGTTTCTAGGTGTTTATTTCCTGACTGGTAACGTTAATTTCTCCCAGGCAAAGATTCACATGGCATTCTAGGGAGAGGGCTAGACACAGACCCAAGAACATCTCGGCCCTGTGGTGACACCAGGCTGTCGTCCCAGTGCTGGGAGATCAAGGCAGAAGGATCGTAAGTTCAAGCCCAGCCTGGGCAACTTAGTGAGACCCTGTCTCAAAAGGCATGTTCTAGGCCAGGTGTGGTGGTGCATGCCTGTAATCCCAGCACTTAAGGAGGCTGAGACAGGAGGATTCCTATGAGTTCAAGACCACCCTGGGCTATATAGCCAGATTCTGTCTGAAAACCACAGTGGGCTGGGCTGTAGCACAGTGCAGAGGCCCTGGGTTCAACCCCAAACTGGAAAACGAAGCTGTCCACAGCCTTCTCTAGGCCTCGGGGACCTTACTATTCAGCAGGAGACTTGGTCCCTTGGAAGGGATGCACCTGAGCAGGGACAACAGACACGGCCATCCCTGCTCCTCAGCTAAAATGGTTTGTGAGGAGCCTCCGTCGGGGGAGGGGGGTCTCTCCCCAGCCCTTTCTCTTCTGCCCCTCAGCCCTGCAAAACACTGGCTGCCCGTGCCTGTCACCTTTCAGCTTAGCCCAGGGGCCTTCGGCCACTGCCGAGCACTTGGAGCACCTCAGCTCCAAGCCATGAGGTTCTTTTGTCAAATAACGTTTGCATCAAAGGAACATCACCATGGCTCTGGCTTCATTTCTTCACCCAAACCCAGGGGAGAACCCACATGGGGCAGGGAGAGCAGGCCCCACAGCGCACGCCCCGAGCAGTGCGCTGCGGCCAGCACAGATCAGCCGGGCTCTGCCTGTGTAAGGGCAGGTGTGTAAAGCCGCCCAGAAGCCAGCGTGGTTAGCAGTTGGGAATCCAAAGCAAACAGACAGGAAGCCCGGTGTCGGACAGCGTTTTACAAGGGACAGGTGTGGAGGTGGCGGCTTGCCCTGGATTCTGGGTGTCGAGTCACAGTGGAGGCCAGGTAACACTGTCCTGCCCCAAGGAAGCCCAGACTGGGGCAGAGGGCACAGCTGGGGTGTTGCCACCTGTGAGTGTCTCCCAGGCACTCCCATGGCCAGCCAGCTGGTTCCCAGGGTGTTGGGCCCCTTCCAGGAGTAACCACACAGGCTGCGGAGGTCAGCGCAGGCACGGCGGAACCGTCCACGAGTCCAGTGGTTCTCTCGGGCCGGGCGTTGGCTCCTTCAGTGCAGGTTTGTCACCAGGGAAGGGTTGGCCTCAGCTGCTGCTCCTTCTGTTCCCGGAAGCGGCAGGTTAGTTGGGAGTCGGGGTTCAGCTGCCTCCAGGTAGGAACAGCTTCTCCTGGACCCCAGCCTTGTGCCTCCTGTCGCAGGCACCTCGCTCTATTTGACCTTGGCCACAGCTTGGGGGACCACAGAGCACCTGGTGGCCCATACTGCCCTGTGTGCTGGGCAGAAAGGACTGCCCAGCCCAGCTCTGCCTCCTCCTGGCCAGGGGACTCAGGACTGGGTCACTCCGCCTGGCACGCTGGGCTGCACTCTTCTCACTGTTCCCCGGCTGACTGGGGCCCCCCAGCTGCAGCCTGGCCCCAGACCCACACCTGCTGAGGGTGGCATCTCTCAGCGTCCTCCCAACCTTTATGACCCCCAGTTCTTGCTCCCTGTCACCACTTCCCTGTACAGCAAAACTTTTTCTTGGTGTTTTGTTTTGCTAGCAGGGGTTGGACTCCAGCCCTCTGCACCAAGCGAAATGCCCAGCCCTTCTTATTTTTTTGAGACAGGAGCCTCAAATAGACTGTGACCCTCCTGCCTCAGCTGCCCCAGAGTGCTGAGGTTAAAGGCGTACCCTGCCTCCCCCCCGCCCCGTGCCTGACCTAAGGTGAGACCCCTTGGCGTTTACTCTCCGATCCTTGCAGCTCCCCTCCCTCCACCCCAGTCACCAAACTGCTCTTCTGACCAGTGACGGCTCACAGGGCTCTTGACCTCTGTGCTCAGTCGCACCCTTGCTAGTCACTCCACCCTCTGGGGGAGGACAATATCTCCCCATCTCCTGGCCTTGGCAGGGCCCAGGGCTCTGTGTTGGGTCCTTAATACTCCTCCCTCCCTTGGCGACTGTCCCCAGTTCAGCTTTCTGAACCACCCATGCAATGTGCAGGGTCAGTCTCCAGGGCTGGACCTGACCCTGCCTGACCCTGCCCCAGGCTCAGACCTCTAGCTACCTGGTCCATACCGTGTGGTTGGGTGACCTGAGCCTTTACCCCTGCGCACCTGCTCCCTGGACCCTGCAGATCTCACTGCCATCCACCGCAGCAGCCGTGGACGTTCCACGCGTCCGTATCCTGCATTGTCTACCATCACCGGGCGGAGGTTCTCTCAAGCCGCCATTCACAAGCACCGAGTCCCCAGTTCAGACCCCAGCACCCTTGCCCTCTGTGGCTGCCCCACCTGGCTCGGCCCCTCCCCTTCACTCAGGGGTCCCTGTGTTCAAGGTGGATCCCTGCTCAGCCTCAGCCAATGACCTGGCCTGCATAGCTGCACCCCCAGCCTGCCAGTGTCTCTGCCGGCCACCTGCTTCCCAAGCTGGGGACACAGGCTGGGCTGTCCATGTGGGCTTCCTGTCCTCTCCTCCCTGTACGCCAACTGTGGCTCAGGCCGCTCTGTGCTTTCGGGTGCACGGATGAGGATGGAGCTGTGTGTGCCCTGGCTCCGTGTGCGTCACCACTGCTGCCCCCACACCGTCCCGCCCAGCCCCCACCCTGTCACAGGATCTGGCACAGGTAGACAGAGCTCCTGCTGTCTGCAGGGCCCTGCTCACAGCTAGGGACCCTGGCTTTGCTTGGTCAGTGAGGAAATAAGCTGGAGCTGAGCCCCCAGTCTGAGGTCACATGGATCCCTCTGGTCAAACTTCTCTGCCCGATACCTCAGTGACCTCAGACCTGTCACCTGGCCACACTTGCCAGTGCGGGTCTCCAGCCCCACAAGAGGTAGGGTGGGGCGAGAAGGCTGCAGAGGATGACCATGGCTGCAGGGGCAGCTCCCTCAGGAGCAGCTCTGTCCCCCAGCGCCCGTGGGCTTCTCCCCCTTCCCCGCTCCCTGGGGCCTCGGCCCCAGGTGATAGAAGGGTCTGTACCTTAATTCCAGTCTTCTCTAGGCTTCCCCAGCCACCACATCCCCGTTCACGTAGTCTGGCTCCCCATCGTCCTCATCTGGGCTCCCCACTGGGGACAGCTGCGCTGCTCTGGGGACTTGCTCTGTGGACCAGGGGGCAGGTGGGTGGGGTGGGCCACACACACCCCTGCTGCTCCCCAGCCCGCATCCCAGCTGAGCCTGACTGCCCTGCAGCCTTGGAGGATGTCACACTGTGGGGACTCTGTTGTCTGTCTGTCTTTCCCTGGGGTTTGCCAGAGGTGGCCCTGCTCAGGGAGTTGAGGTGGTGTGGCCAGTCCAGCAGGCTGTGGTGCTGCCAAGGGGAGACCTGGGGGCTCGGGCAGGCGGGGAGCCCACCCTACCCGCTCTTCGGTCACCTACCCTGGGCCCGCATGGACTTGCACCACTGGTGGATGGATGCTGAGTTCTGATAGTCCTCGGAGTCCTCTCCCTCTATGGGACAGGGACAGTGCAGGAGGGTGGTCACCAGCGGCTGGCCCTGGGCAGCACACACTCTCCCAGGATGCATCCCAGGACACTTTGCTCAGAGGCCCAGAGACACCAGAGCCCTCGGGTCTCCAGGCAGGAAAGGCTTGGGCCACAGGGATTTCATCGCACAAGCCTGGTGGCCCAGGAGGAGGCCCGGTGCCCTCCCACCCGCCTGCCCGGCCGCAGCCCACCTGAGTCCGTGCTCTTGCTCTGCGCCCCACAGAGGAGAACGTTCTCATAGGAGTTGGTGTCCTCCTGATCTGCACAGGGGAGACCCGCGGCTGCTGGGGCTCTGCCGCATGGCCCGCCCCAGCCCCTCCCCTGGCCCCATGTCCTCCTGCCCTTTGCCTCTGGCTTTCTCCTGCTCAAGCTTTGCTTTCCCGGTTTCCCTGGCTGTTTTCCCAGGGCCCTCACCCTGAGCTGCATTCCCAGCCTGTTTCGTTTTTATTCTGAGGTATGGTCTCATGAGGCACTGAGTTTCCCAGGTTGGGCTTGGTCCTGGGATCTTCCTGCCTCAGCCACCCCAGTTATCGGATTACAGGTTTGCATCATGTGCCAGACATATCTGATCCTCTCTCTGGGAAGCAAAGATGTTAAGAGCCAAAGGCTCAGCCCAGCCCAAATGACCAGCCTCAGGGTCCCTGCCTGCCATCCGAGCACCCCTCCACCCATCCTCTGCCTTACCTTCGGGGGTCTTCCGGGAGCACCCCCAATTGTAATAGTCCATGGCAATAGGGTCTCTAGCCAAGGAAATGGACAAGGACAGGTTGGTGATGTCAGGGACACGAGGAGACATGAAGGCTAGGGCAGCTTCACAAGCCTGGGGGTGAAAGAGGCTCTGCCATGGCCCCCCAACCACTCCCTCTGGCTTCCCTGAGCCACGCTGGGGTTTGAGGGAGATTTTTCAAGTCACCTTGCTAGGTGGCCTCAGACAAGTGTGCCCATTTGTGCGATGGGGACACCGAGGCACCTTCCTCCCTGTGGGCCTGGGCACCCCCGAGACAGGGCAGTACAGGGTCAGCCTCCCAGAGGATGGCCATCCCTATCCCACAGAGCCACATCTCTGTCCCCACAGAGTCCCCACCACCTGAGGGAAAGCTGTGCTGCCAAGTAGAGGAGGGGCTGGCTCAGAGGTGACAGGCAGGGAAACTGAGGCAGGGCAGGTGGCCACTCACATGTAGGCATCCGACTCACGTCTGCTCCCTGGAGGAGGCAGGGGCAATTAGGCCTGAGCTGGGTAGCAGCCCCGCTGCCCCCCGCAGCCCTCTCACCTTTGCTGAAGTTCTGGTACCGGGTGGACTCGGGTTCTGGAAGAAAGGCCTGGCATGGTCCCCTTTGCACGTCCCACAGGCCACCCCACGGCCCGGCCCCTGCCCGCCGGGTCACCCTGTGCTCACCCTCCAGCAGGGTGGAGAACCGCAGCAGTTTGTCTTTCCTGTGGGTGAGGACCGGGTGCTAGGGGATGACTGCAGGCCACTGGGGCTCTGGGACCCAGGGAGGGGCCAGTTCCCGGCCCAGGCTCAGCCCCGTGGGACCCCAGGCTGTGGCCCCCCTCACTCAGGGCACAATGGGGACTGTCCCTACCCTGTGGGGGCCGCATCAGGGGCTGTGTCCATCTGGGGTCCCGGCCATGCTTGCCTGACCACTGCAAAGGGAATGAGGAGTGGATGGGTTGAGGCCAATCCCCACCCACACCCCACCCCACAGCCCCACCCAGGCCTGCCCATGGGGACAGAAAGAATCTTTTTTTTTTTTTTTTTTTTTTTTTGTGGTCCTGAGGATTAAGCCCGGGGTCTTTACACTGAGCTACAACCCCAGCCACTTTAAATTTTTTAAAATTCTGAAACAGGGTCTCACTAAGTCATTAAGTTGCCCAGGCTGGGCTCAAGGTTGTGACGCTCCTGCCTCAGCCTCCCAGAGTGCTGATGTGAACCCCAGCCCTGCGCCCCATCCCTACAGCCTCAGGACTCACAGGAGTAGGTCCGAGATGCCACTGAGAAGCTCTGCTGATTCTCTTGCCTGGAAATTCAGGATGCCGTGCTGAGCGGGCTTGGCCCCCACAGCCCAGGGACATGGGAACAGGAGAGACAGGGACAAAGGTCCAAGAGCGGAGGGGGAGGAAGGTAGTAGCAGGGACAGGCTGTCACCCTTTTAGCCTCAGACCCAGGCCCCACCCCCACCCCGCACCGCACGGGGTGACATCCTTTACATGGCCCTGGGCCTTGGTCCTGCTGTCCCCAACACCTCGAGTCTTGTAGGCTTCAGGTCCCTGGGGGGGAGCAGGAGGACCGGGCAGGCTGGAGAGGTAGTCAAGAGCCCAGGGGGAGGAGGCTGCTCAGGGCCCACTGGTGACTTGGGGAAAATCGATCAGCCACAAGCAACCAAGAGCCTGCCCACCTGCACCCCAGGCCATGTCACTGTTCCCCAGGGGGCTCAGCCTGCCTTGGCCACAGCCCGCCGAAGGCTCAGCAGAAGCAGGTTCCCAGCGCTGGTGCTGACTGCCCTTCTTCCCTGGCAGAAGCCTGGTTTACTGTCACTTTCTGTTTAGAGCCAGGGTCCTGGAGCTTGTGACCCTCCTGCCTCAGCCTCTTGAGTTTTGGGATTACCCCTGGGTAGAAGCCTGAGTTTTATAATACTTCAGTAGCCATGCGTCCATCTCAAAGACTGTTCCCCTGCCTTCCTCACACCTCCCTAACCATGGGGTGGGCTCCTGTCGGGCATCACAGCCAAGCTTGTTGGTGTTTTTAAGAAACCGCCCCAGGGGCACAGCCAGCTGGAGTGAACCCTTTTTGCCCCATCTCTTCCTGCTTCTTGTCTCTGGGAATGAGAGAAGGATGGTGCTCCAGCGGCTGTCTTGGGCCATGAAGTGTCTAGAGAATGCAAGGCCCCCTTCCATATTTGAGGGAGCCAATTAACCAAGCAGGTGTTCCTCCCCTTGACTAGAGCAGGCCCCTGGGGGCTGGGGGTCGGGGTGACCTGATTCAGGGGCGATGGCCCCAGTAACAAGTCAGATGTGGCTTCCTGTTGGGGTTGTTTTGTGAGCAGGGCCAGGTGCACACAGCGGTCACTTCCTGCAGGCTGGTGGGCCTGAGCCCAGCTTTGGTGACACCCAGGGGCAGGGAAAAGCGTCCTGGGGAAAGGAACATCCCAAGCTGCCCACACCACCCCAGCGTGGGCAGGTGGCTTCTGGCCCTCACCTGCATGCTTTGGGGCCCATCAGGAGGAAGTGGGTGCCAGGGACTACACGGGGCCAGAAAACCCCAGCGGGCTCCTGCCTGGCCCAGGGTGGCAGAGATTCTATTTTCAAATGGCAATGTGGTTTTTCAGTTGCAAAAGGAAATGGGGAAGGATGTGTGTGTGCACGCGTGTGTAAGTGTGTGTGTGAGAGCCATGCCGTGTGTGCACTGTGCACAGGACAGCATCTGTGTGTGCACGTGGAGGTTTGTGACGGTGTCCCGGCCCCCAGACTCGTCCCTAAGCCCCAGTTCTGCATCGGCACCTTTGCCTTTCTCTGCCGGCCCCTCAGCCTTCCACAGTCTTCCCAGGGACACCCCAGCCTGGGTCCTGTGTTTTCCAGGAGCCATGCCTACTTCCCGGGAGTGTGGGGCTCCCTGTCTGTCAGCAGGGTGGGGACTCTGCAGGGCTGCAGAGTGCTTGTCAGTGTCACCATCACCACTGGGATACACAGAACCACCCATGGACAGATGCGGCTGAAGGGCTGAGGGACCCCACACCGAGTCACGTGAAGACCCCAGGCTCCAAGCCGCGGCTACTCACAGATTTCTCTGCTCGTAGATTTTCTCTGTCCTCTTTGCCCCTGGGAAGAACAGGCCGGTTGAGCATGCGTCCCTGAGTCAGGTAGGGACTGAGCTCCGAGGTCTGCAGGCCTCACCCAGGACTGCTCCTCTCTCAGCAGGAGATGAGTAATCAGTAGGGAGTCACACAGGGTGCCCAGCCACCCGCTCCTGGCAGGAGGAATCCCCTGGCCCAAACATCACACTTTTTTCTATTTTCAATACTGGGGATGGAACCCAGGGTCTTTGCACTGAGCTAAATACCCAGCCCTCTTTCTTTTTTGTTTTGAGACAAGGTCCTGCTAAGTTGCTAAATTAGCAACTGGTTCAAATTTTCAGCCCTCCTGACTCAGCCTCCTAGAGCACTTGGACTATAGGTGTGGAGAGACTACATTAGACCCAGGGCAACCAAACCCCCCAGTGAACAGGACTCAGTGTCCTCTGGGTCAGCTCGGGAGCCACCACCCAGTGGTCCTGGCCTGAGGGCCCCTGAGACACCACACTGGCTGGGGTGTCCTCCCCTGGGCTTTGAGATCCCTCTTACCTGGGCGGGAGCAGCGCACACACAGCCCAGCCACAGCCCCCAGTAGCAGCAGCAGCGCAGCCCCTGGCCACAGCAACTCGGTCTCAGTGCCCATGTCCTCAGTGTCCCCGCCTGCAATCCAGTGTTGAGCGTGAGCCCACCAACTGCACTCTAGGAGGCTGAGGCAGGATCGTCATGAGTTCAAGATCACCATGGACAACTTGGTGAGACTGTCTCAAACAGAACAAAATCAATGGCCCCAGCCCATGACCCCAAGGCTGGCCCCACCCACCATGTCATACCTGGGCCCCCTCTGCCTTGTAGACACCTGGGAATGTTTCCTTTGTCAACACATGCAAGCCTAGATTCTACCTCTTGTGCAAGTGAGAAGGAGGAAGTTAGGGAAGGCTTCCTGGAGGAGGCAGCTCAGAGGTGAGGTAGAAAAGGTGCCTTGGCCAAGGGGCTGCCAGTGGTGGCTGGTAGGGGCAGGAGCTGGGGACAAGGCTGGCTGACACGGGGCTACTTCAAGGCAGGTAGCACAGCTTGGGGAATAAATAGAAGTTCAGCTCCCTGGAGTACCTCAGAAAAGGTCATGGTGACTCTAAACTCAGCCCCATCCTGGCTGGGCTTGTTGCACACTGCTATAATTCTAGTATCAAAGGAGGCTGAGGCAGGAGGGCAGCAAATAAAACATTAAAAAGGCTGGAGACACAGCTCAGTGAAAAGGGGCCAGTTCTGTCCCCAGTATGGAGAAGGAGAAGTGGTGGAGGAAGATGGAAAAAGACAGGCAGAGCAATCGATACTCAGTCCTGGGATACAGTGGGGGCCAGCCCTGTGGGGCCACTCCGTGCCCCAGTTCTGCTTCAACAGACGAGTTCCTCCCACTTCCCTCTGGGGAAGAAGAGGCTCAGGGCGGAAGAGGAACCCACACTGCCGACCTCCTGCCTGGGCTGGGCCTGTGTGGCCTGGGGCAGCTCTCTGGAGCCCTCTGAGCTTCCAGAGTCACTGAATCACAGGGGACATACAATCCACGCCTGCACTGAAGCCCCCTGGGCTCCTGCCGGAGCCGAGTGAGTCAGAGGAGACAGAGACTTTCCCGCCCTGTGACTGTCACTCCCTCACCACCAGGCCTCCTCTCAGCCCCGAGCTCCTGTCCTGCCATCCCAGGCCAATTTAACGCAATCTCAATCAAAATAACAGCAGCACTCCTCACAGACCTGGATAAAACAATCCTAAAATTCACAGGGAGCCAGAAGAGACCCAGAGTAACAAAAGCAATCCTGGGTAACAAGGGCAAGGGTAGAGGTATCACAGTCTCAGACTTTGAGTTACATTATAAAGCTACTATGATTAAAACAGCATGGCATGCCTTCAAGGAAGCAGGCTTCACCATGCTGGTGTGTAAGAGCCTCAGCCAGAAGAAAAACCCACACCTTCCTGTGAACACCCAGAAGGGCGTCCCTGCCCTGATTTGGAGGACTCAGGGAGACACCAGCAGCTGAGGGGAAGGGAACAGCTCAATGCTTCTGTTTTTGGTTGTCCCTGCAGGCCCGGGGGTGGTAGCCGGGGCATCTGCTTGGGGATGGCAGTGTGCACTGTGTCCGCTGTGAAGGATTTCCTCCTGTCTTGCTTTTGAAATCCAGTGTTTTATTTTACTGTTTGCATCTGGTAACCTGGGCAACTATTTTGAAGATAACAATGTGCAGTATTGGTCTCACTGTTTTGTCTTATTCCAATTTATTGTTTTGTTTTACTCAGTGTTATGTCTCAATTGTTTTATTCTGCTTTTTTTGTTTGATTTTCCTACTTTCACTTGCCTGGTGGTACGGACAACCACAGTGCAGACAGCAAGACACACTGTGGCAGTCATTGCTGATTCCCTGTTTTGCCTGTTTCCTGTTGCCCTGGTTTGAAGTTCTGTGCCATTTTCACTGCTCTGTTTTGATGGACTTTATTCTGTTTTGTTGGGTTTTATTCTCTTTAAAAGACAAATAAAATAAAAATAAAACATCACTGTACTGACACAAACACAGACAGTGGGTCAGTGGGACAGAAGCGAGGAGGTGGAAACACCCCATGCACCTGTGGCCACTGAATCTTTGACAAAAGGGACAAAAACGCCGAGGAAAGACGATCTCCTTAAAGAGGGGTGCTGGGGCCAGGCACCTGCCTGGCAAGTGCAAGATTGTGAGTTCACTTCCCAGTATCAAAGCCTCCCAAAACAACACCAACAAAATGGTGCTGGGAAGACTAACGCAAGCAGGAGATTGAGTCTAGACCTCTATCTCTCAGTGTGCACCGAACTAAAGTTAAAATAGATAAAAGATCCAAATGTTAAAACAAATATTCAACCAGCCAGAAGATAAAATCGGTATAGCTCTTGAAGACAGAGGCATAGCCAGGAACTTTCTGAACAGAACCCAGTGCACAGGAAACACTACCAAGAATCAACATGGGATCATATCAAGTTTAAACCCTTCTGCACAGCGAAGGAGACTAGCAGAATGAAGAGACAGCCTGCAGAATAGGAAAAAAATGTTGCTAGCTACTCCTCTAAGAACTAATCCCTAGAATGTATACACAACTAATAACAAAGAGGACCCCCCCAAAGAAAAGACCCAGTCAAAACAATGAGCCACTGAAATGAAAGGACTTTTCTAAGACAAAGAAGTACAAGACCAGGATGGTGGTACAACTGTTGATCTCAGCACTCTGGAGGCTGAGGCAGAAGGATCGCTAAGTTTGAGGCCAGCCTGGGCTACGTAGTGGGTTCAAAGCCAGCCTGAACTACACAGCAAGACTTTGTCTCAAAACAAAAACAAAAGTGACAAAAAGAAGTACAAATGGCCAATAAATAAATGAACTGTTCAACATCTCTAGCCATAAGGAAAATGCAAATTAAAATGCCACCAAGATTCTCTCTCTCTCTAGAAAGAATAACTGTTTTGTAGAAATTAAATAGCACATGCTGGTGGGGCTGTGGGGAAAAGAAATTCTTCCTCACTGTTGGTGGGCGTGTAGACTGGTACAACTGTACAACCATGGAAATCAGCGTGGAAAGGACCCCTCCTGCGTGGTGGCAATTCCCAGCCATTCACTGCAAGCTGTGCTTCTTTTCCTACTTTTACTTGACCCAAGCTTGCTCTGCAGAGTCTGGTTCTCTTCCTGCCTTTAATAAAACTTCCCTACCATAAAAACAAACTAACTAACTAACTAAAACAGAAATCCCATGTGACCCAGCTACCCTATCACAGTGACCCCTGCACACCCACGTGTACAGCTGCACAACTCAGAATAGCTAAACCTCCGAAGCAGCCCTTGTGTCCGTCAGCAGATGAATGGATACAGGAAACAGTGTTTACACAGAGTAGAGCATCACTCTGCCACAAGGAAAGGTAAATGAGTCATTCATAGGACCATGGATGCCCCTTGAGACCATAATGCTAACTGAAGTAAGTCAGACTTATGTAAGGCTCAAATATTACATGGCTTCTCTGCTATAAGAAACCCAAACTATAAATAAATTAAAGAGCAAAGTAGCTCTCTTCTGAGGACCAGCCCGACATGGGCAGGGAGTGACGGACATTCATGCATTGGCATAAAATACATCGAGTCTGTCCTAGGTCTATGTGACTTGTAGCAAGGACCAAAGCCAACGTGGGGACAGAATTAATCCTCAGGCCAAAGACTGAAGCTGAGACCAGCAAACAGTCTTTGAAATCCTGGTGCCTCAAAAAAAGAGAAGTACCTCTGCTGGGTGTGGTGGTGCACGCCTGTAATCCTAGCACTCAGGAGGCTGAGGCAGGAAGATTGCCTTGAGTTTGAGGCCAGCATGAGGTACAGAGTGAGACTCTATCTCAAAAATACATAAATAATAAGTACCACAGCTGAGGACTTTGTAACTCACATCCAAATTTCTCTCCCAGCTCAGTAGCTGGAGTTAGCAGATAAATAGGTTACTAGTTACCCATGATCTATTCTGGTGTGCTTTTCGCAAGAATGCATTGTTCCTCAATTCTTGAACCTTGGCTGCGTCAGCAGTTCGCCCCCACTGCTTCCTGCAGCCCACCCGCACCCCCCAATCAAGCTGCGTGCCTACTAAAGGCTCAGACACTGTGCTTAACGGTCTTAGTCCTTCTTTGCTTCAACCCGCCTGGTGTCCCTTGTAATGAACATACATATCTGGTCTGTGTTCAACTCCTTCGTCACCCGCCTGAACAGGAGATGGGTGGGGCCATGCCAATGCTGCCTGAGCCCCTGCCGTGCTGACCTCGAACCCCAGACTGTAGACCCTGAGTGTGAGCCAAAATACATCTTTCCTCCTTTTTTTTTTTCAAAAGAAGCTGGGTGTGGTGGCTCACGCCTGTAATCCCAGCACTCAGGAGGCAGAGACAGGCGAGTCGCTGTGAGTTCAAGGCCATCCTGGGCTCCAAAGTGAGCTCAAGGCCAGTCAGAACTGCCTAGTAAGACCCTGTCTCAAAAGACAAAAAATAAATAAATAAATAAATAAATAAATAAATAAAATAAAAGATAGACAGCAGGAAGCAGGGAGATAGGTCTTTCCAAAATGAAGGGGGCCAGGAGATGGAGGGAAAGGGGGAAAGGTGGGGAACCAGAAGTAAAAAGAGAATCCAGGTGAGTCACACGCGCGTGCGTGTGTGTGTGTGTGTGTGTGTGTATGTGTGTACATGTGTGTGCATGGACCGACTCCCCATGATGAATATAATCATCATACACTGCAAACATGTACTAGTAAAAACAAAAATTTTTTAAATAAAATAAAAAGGGATCCAGCCTGTAATCCTAGCACTCGGGGAAGCTGAGGCAGGAAGACTGAAACTTTGAGCCCAGCTTGGGCAATTTAGAGACTTAGCAATAGGCTCTTTCCCAGGGCTGGGGGGACGGGGCGTCCTGCCCAACGTCCTCCCACCTGTCGTGGAGGGTGGTGATACTGTACTGTAGTGGAGGCCAGGCCCTGGCTAGCGGTGAATCTTGTCACCACTGTGTCCCTAATACCCTGCGACATGGGAAGCAGAGTGCTGGCTGGGGGCCTGTGGGAAACACTGCAGCGAGCTGGCTGAGCAGGCACCTGCTGCCCGACCACGAGGCCCGGCCTCGCGCCTCTGACCCTCATGGGGACAGAGCAGCCAGGGCCCTGTGGGGGCTGTGGCCTCAGGAAGAGCAGGGCCAACTCCTCGATGCTTTCAGGGCCCTTCACGGGGACAGCGTCTCCTGGGAGACGCCTCTGGCCCAGCAACGGGAGGCTCAGAGTGGTGAGAGCTGTGTCACAGGGCCACACAGTGGCCAAGGCACAGGGCAGGGTTCAAAGCCAGGGCAGGTGGATTTCAGAGGCCACTTTATCCTCCTCTCTCTTTCTCTTTGCCTTTTTCTTTCCTTCTTGTTTTTCTTCCTTTCTTTCTGTCCTTTTCTTCCTTTCTTCTCTTTTGAGACAGGGTCTCAGTACATGGCCCAGCCTGATTTTGAACTCACTACATAGCCCAAACTGGCCTTGAACTCTCAGCAATCCTCCTGCCTCAGCCTCTTGAGTGCTGGGATTATAGGCATGTGCCACCACAGCCAGCCCATGCTCCTGTTCAAAGTTAAATTTGAAAATGCAATATATGCAGCTCTATCACCGAGTTACAACCCCAGCCCTTTTCTTTTCTTCTCTCCTTCTCTTTGTTTTAGTTTTTGAGACAGGGTCTCACCAGTATTTCAGGCCTTGAACTGGCTAGTTTGCCCATGCTGACTCCTCCTGCCTCAGCCTCCCAAGTGCGGGATTATAGGCCTATGCCACCATAGCTGACATCATTTCCATTTTTTGAGACAGCACCTCACCGAATGGCCCAAAGTAGCCTCAAATTTAGGATCCTCCTGCCTCAGTCTCCTGAGCAACTATCATTAAGTCTGTGTGTCACCATGCCTTGGCAGCCACCATGCCTTGGCAGTCAGTCACGGAATTTTTTTAAAAAGAGAGACTAACAGGCACTGGTGTCTACCTCTCAGCCGAACAAATTCCATGTTGTCTCTGTCTCACTCTTGGTCTCACTCTTGCAGGTGGTGAGAGGTGGGGAAGCAGCCACCGAGCAGCCCCAAGAGGCCCCAAGGGCCAGGGGGGCTGGGTGGGGCCACCGCAGCCTCTGCTCTGCGGCCAAAATAGCTCAAAGGGAAGTGGGCAGTTTTCTTATGAACACAGCTCTCGGGAACTGCTGGGGAAATCGCAGGCCTGGCCGCGGCCGGGTCCCAACCACTGCGGACTGAGGAGGCCTCTGCGAGGAGGCGCCGGCACCCAGGGCTAGAGGGACAGGGCGGAGTGGGGGCAGTCATGGGGGTCACGGCCCACGCTGCCGCCAGTGCTCCCTCAGATCCCGCGGCCTCCCGGGTCCCCACAGCCCACGGCAGGGCCGCCGACCCCAAGCCGTGGACACGGTGCTGAGGCCGCCCTCCCTGTGGCTCCCAGGGCAGGGCTGCTGGGTGCGGACCGATGTGAAGACCGAGAGTGGCTGGAGCAGGGCATCAGCTGCCCCTGAGTGCCAGGGCAGGCAGTGCCAGGGGGTCCAGGCAGGATCTCTGGGAGAACTTCTGGGGAGGGGCAGGGCGCAGCGGGGACCCTGCCCCGTGGGGCTCCGGGCGCCCGGGAAGCCTTACCTGCGTGGGCTCCTCACTGCGGCCGTCCCATCCCGGGCACCTGCTGAGCGCGGCGCAGCTGCTCTGGAGGGCAGCCGCCAAGGCGCAGCTTCCTGTCACCACTGAATCATCCCCACACATCCGCCGGACAGGCCCGCCGTGAGGGGGGAGAGGACAGCAGTGCACAGACACACACAGACACGGCAAGTCACAGGTTGGTGTGGCGGCACTCACCTGTCATCGCAGCGCTCTGGGAGGCTGAGGCAGGAGGCCGCCATCCCAAACCCAGCCTGGGGAGCGTGGTGGGTGACTTAGCCACATCCAGTCTCAAAGCAAAGAATAAAAAAGAGGTGGGGGTGGGGCTCAGTGCCTAGGCTTGGGACGCACACGGGTCGCCATGCACAGAAACAAGAACACACACACGGGGGTCGGGGGTGGGGAGACACCCCGGACAGACAGACAGACAGACAGACCCTGAGGCAGGCACACAGAGGGAGGTGGGGACCAGAGAGCAGGCAGACTGGAAGAGAGAGGTGCAGAGGACAGCGGGGTACACAGACAGATGCGGAGGACACGGGACAGGGACAGGGGCGGCGACAGGAACGCAGCAGAGGCCCCAGGAGGGCAGGGAGGGCAGCCGGCCCGGTGATGGGGCAGGTGGGTCCTGCCCTCCGCCAGGGCTCGCGGCAAGGCGCCTGGAGGCTGAAGCAGGGCTGGATGGGCTCCGGCACAGGCGGGTGACAACACGCCTTCTGCATGTCGTGGCTCCACCCGCTGGGCATTAAACAGCCTGGCCGAGGCCACTGAGTCCCGGCTGGCGTCCCCTTGCTAGGACGCCCGGGCGTGAGCCCCGAGGGTCCCCGACCGCTGGCAGTTTGGCGTCTCAGCCGCATCTCCGCCCTGGGCGCCTCGGGGGACGCTGGCGGGGAGCCGGGCCGGGCCACTGCTGCCCCCCCGCCGGGGAGGCGGGGAGCGC
>PVLA01003157.1:103604-226873 GCA_004027455.1 Hydrochoerus hydrochaeris
ACTTTACCTGAGGAAAGCGCCGCGCTCAGCACCCCGACCCGCGCTCTTCTCCGCGGCCGTCCTCAGGGGAATCCCCATTTCCACGCCCAGGGCCGGCTGCGAGGACCCCGGAGCGGCTGCGCCCTTTGCAGGCGGGACAGCGCGGCTTTCCGGCACCCGGCGCGCGGAGTGCGTGTGCGGGGTGCAGGGGGCAAATGCTTTGGCCTTTGCCCGTGCTGCCTCCCTGGCCCATGTTTTATTCCAGACAAGGTCTCCTTAAACTGAAGAGGATGGCTTTCAACTGGCAATCCTCCTGCCTCAGCCTCCCAGAGTGTAGGGATTACATACAATTGATTTTCACCATCTGAATGAGAGTGAAAGTATTATTTCAATTTTGAAGACTTAATCCAACAATTTCTTTTCTTTCTTTCTTTTTTTAAACTGGGAACCAAAATCACGACCTCACACTTTGCCAGTCAGGTGCCATAGCCCTACTCTAACAATTTCTTGACCGCTCATGAAGCTGAGTGTTCCTGCGGTCGTATCTCTCCTGTGTGCCTGACCTGACCGCATTTACCATAGCCGTCCCTCTCCCTGTCTTTTTTTGTTTGTTTCGTTTTGTTTTTGAGACAGGATCGTACTATGTAGTCCAGGCTGGCCTACAACTCCAGGACGTCCTCCTGACTCAGCCTCCCCAGTGCTGGCATTACAGGAATGTACCTACATGCCTGGCTTGCATAGGCTTCTAATAATACCGGGTTGTCTTTTTCCAACCCATACACTGGAATTTTATGTAACTTTGCTTTTTTTATTTTTATTTCTTTGGCTTGTTCTATTGTTTTTTTTTTTAATAATAATTTAAGAACAGAGAAAAAATGGGGGCAGGGATATAGCTAAGCAGCGTAAGCGCCTTCCTGGCAAGCACAAGGTCCTGAGTTTGATTCTCAGTACCAAAAAAAACCAAAAAAAAACCCCCAAAAAACAGAAAAAAAATCTAACCCAAAGAAGGGGTTAGGACCTGAGCCTTGGGAGGAAAGGAAGGAGCTGCAGAAAGAGACAAAGGTTCGGGATGAGCCTGATGGGCCTGTCCTTCTCACTCGGCACAGGGAAGGTCATGACCCATGGTCACCTTCAAGTGTACAAGGAGCTCACGGGGCCATGGAACAGAGACAAGGTCAGCATCACTGACGCCATCTTCATCCAGAGGGACTTGAAGCTGGTCGAGGGCTTCATGCCCTACTTCTTCCGGCTGTTCAGGACCACGGTCAAGCAGGTGGACTTCACGGAAGTGGACAGAGCCAGGTTCATCTTCAACAGCTTCACAGCCTCTAGGGTGATTATCTGGGGCCAAAAGGTCCTACTGGGGAGAGCTGCATGGACATCAGACTTCAGGGGCTCCGGAGTGAAAAGAATTATTGATGGGGTGTAGAGGGGGTGAGGGTCAGGAAAACCTGGAGAGAGAGAGAGGGAGAGAGAGAGACAGAGAGACAGAGACAGAGAGAGACAGAGACAGAGAGACAGAGACAGAGAGAGACAGAGAGAGAGACTGAAGGACCAAGGGTGCTTTTAATCTGTGTTTTGAGACAGGGGCTTACTCTGTAGCCCAGGCTGGCTCAAACTCACCCACCGTGTTGGGCTGCACTTTTTATTCATAACTTGTTTTTTTCTTTTGTTTTGATAAAGTATACTTAACAAACTTTTATTTTTGTTAGTACATGTTTGCAATACATAACAATTACACTCATTTGGGAGAGTTGGCACGTGTATATAACACATCTTTTTCTTCACCAGTATTCAATTTATTTTTAAGTTTTTATCAAGTTAATTACCATAAATTCAGATTGACAGCCAGAAAACATATAAAACAATTATATTAAATCAAGGTGCCAAGCATGGTAGTTCATGTCTGTAATCTCAGCACTTGGGAGGCTGAGGCAGGAGGATTGCTGTGAGTTCAAGGCTATCTTGAGCTACATAGTGAAACTGTCTCTAAATAAATAAATAAATAAATAAATAACAAAAACAAGAAAATTTGGGCTGTGGATGGGGTTCTGTGGTAGAGTTCTTGCCTTGTATGTACAAGGCCCTAGGTTTGACCCCTGCTACCCACCCACCCACACACACACACACAGAAAAAACATCTTAAAATCCGGGTAGACTCTTAGATACTTTGGCCATGCTGCATCACAATAACTTTCTTCTCTTTTCCCCCCATTGTCTATTTTGTACTGATTTTATATATTGGGTTATTTTTTAATTTTTTGAGACAAGGTCTCATTATGTAGTTCAGGCTGGTACTGAGCTCACTATGTGGCCCAGGCTGGCCTTGAACTCACAGCAATCCTCCTGCCTCAGCCTCCAAGTGCTGGGATTCCAGGTGTGAGCCACTATGCCTGGCCATGAGTTTCTTTCTTTCTTTCTTTCTTTCTTTCTTTCTTTCTTTCTTTCTTTCTTTTTTTTTTTTTTTTTTTTTTTTTGTACCGGGGATTGAACTCACGACCCCGTGCTTTGCAAGGCAGGTTCTTCTGCTGCTGAGCTAAATCCCCAGCCCCCATGAGTTTCTTATACAAAGGAAACCATGTAATATTTAAGCCTGTGTGTCTACATTTTGTCATATATTTATTGGCTATTCTTACGTCTACATCTGAGAAGTGTCCATTCATTTCAGTTGCCCACTTTTTGACTGGGTCTTTTCTTTTGGGGGGCATCTCATCATGGGAGGCCCCAAGGAGCACTCATTTTCCTACCATCAACTCAAGTTTATCCTTTTTATGGCTGAGTAGTCCTCCATTGTGTGTAAATACATTTTCTTTATCCATTCATCTGTTGACAGACACAGCCGTTTCCAAAACTTAGCTACTATGAATAGTGCTGCTATAAACATGGGTGTCTATGGATCGCTCTAACATGAACTTCTAACTTTCAGGAGGGTTCCTACAAGAGGAACTACTGGGTCATATGGGATTTCTGGTTTTAGGTTTTTGTGGAATCACAGCAAGAGGATGCAAATCATCACCACCCAAGAGCGAGCACAGCAGCCCTAGATTTTGCAGAATCTCCACACTGGTTTCCACAGTGATTGCACCAGTCTGTGCTCCCACCAACAACGAAGGTTCGTTTTTCTCACAGCCCCGCCAACTTGTGCTGTTATTTAATTTCTTGAAGACAGCCATTCCTTCTGGAGTGAGGTGGAATCTTACTTTTGGTTGTTTTTTGTTTGTTTGTTTGTTTGTTTGTTTGCCATGGAAAATCGAACTCAGGACCTTGAGCTTACCAGGCAGGTGCTTTGCTGCTGAACTATAAGCCTGTTCCTCACTGTCATTTTACTTTGCATTTTCCCAGTGGCCAGAGATGTTGAACGTTGTTTCAGGTATTTACCGGCTATTAGTATTTCTTCTTCTGAGAAGTGACTGTTCATTTCAGTTCCCCACTTTTCAACTGGGGCTTTTCTTTTTGGGGAGGAGCCCTCTTTTTTTTAAAGTTTTTTTTTAAATGAGTAGAATTAGTATTTTATTGTCGTTTATAATCAGATGGCGGTTGGGTAAATTAAGTTTTAAACAGCTGATAGCTGTTTATGGTCTTCAGAAAACACAATTAGACTAGATTATTAGTGGGAGCTTCAGGCTTTTCCTTATTGGCATCAGGAAACTCACCCCGCTCTTCACCCATTTGAAACATTGTAAGGTTGGCCAGCATTTGACTTCACAGCCTGCAGCGACATCCCGACAGCCACCCACATCTCCTTCAAGGAACAACATGTGAGGGTACTTTTCGGCCAGGGGTAAAGGGAGGCTTGACCGCTTCACAAGGCCCGCCGGCTAAGAAATCAACCGCTAGGAGCTGTCTCCTGTGCCAGCCAGCCAGGGCGGACGGCCTCTGTGCTCTGGATCTGCTGCTCTTCTGGCTGCCGGGTCCCTGCTGGGCGATGGAAGCATGTGATGGAAATGGGTGGAAGGCGCAGGGTGCGGCTCCTTTCAGTTTGTATATATTCTAGACATTAGCGTTCGAATCCACTCAGTTACCTCTTTGATCTGCTTTCTATACCTCCTTTAGCCTTTTGAGTAATTGGATTGGTTTGGGGGAATAGGGAATTAGTTTGTTGCTTTTCTTGTGTTTCCATTATTGTCTTATTTTGTGCCCAGGTTTGTGGACACTTACTACATGGACATTTTTTTTTTTTTTTTTTTTTTGCAGAATCTCACTGTGTAGTTCAGGCTGGCCTGGAACTCACAGCAGTCTTCCTGCCTCAGCCTCCCTCCCGAGTTCTGGGATTACAGCTGTGCACCACTGTGCCCAGCCAGACTTCGTTGCTAATATAGATATCTCTTCAGCTGGTTGCTTTTCAGTGATGTACTTAGGTATTGCCCTTGGTCTCATGGTGAGAAGGGTCTAGCTTCCACCTTCCATGAGTGGGAAGCCAGTGTTTCCAGCACCATTTGTTACAGTCTGTCTTCCCTCCAGTGAGAATATCTGGCCTCTTTGTAAAGACAGCTCGGTGTGCTTGGAGTTATTTCTGCATCTTGTATTCCACCCTTTGAACACAAGTCTTTTCTTGTGGGTGTGTGCCAATGCCCTGCTGTTTTTATCACTGTAGCTTTGAAGTATAATTTGAAGGCTGGGATTGGTATGCCCTCCACCACGCCTGTGTTGCCTCAAATTGCCTTTGCCAGGTCTCTGCAGGTTCCCTATAAATTTCAGGATTGCTTTCACCAGTTTCACGTTCTTCTTCAGGTAAATTCCTAAGTATTTCATTCTTCTTGATGCTACTGTGAGAGGTACTTTTTCCCTCGTCCCTCTCTTGGGGAGCTTACTGTGGAGTACAGATACGCAATGAATTTTGGGGGTTGACTTTGTATCCAGCAATGCTACTAAATTTGGTAATTATTTACAGGAGTCTTTTGGTGGAGATTTTAGGTTTTGTACATAGAGGATCATGTCATTTTCAAATAATGATAATTTAACTTTCTTTCCTATGTACATCTTTTCTATCTTGCCAAATTGCTCTGGCTAATATTTTGAGAACTATATTAAACAGGCATACAGGAGTGGTGGTAGCTTTTTTTTTTTTTTTTTTTTTTGAGACAAGGTCTTGCTTTGTAGCCCAGGCTGGTCTCAAACACATGATGATCCTCCTGTCTCAGCCTCCCAAGTGCTGGGATTACAGGAGTGGTGCTACAATGCCTGGCTTTACTACACTTACTGTTCTGTATGTGTAGAAAGATCTCTGTATCTCTGGTCATGGTGTATGATCTTGATGATTTGCGGCATTCTCTTTGCTAGTATCTTACTGAGGAAGTTTTGTCTCTATGTGCTTGAGGATTTTTGAATCTATGTGTTTTAAAGAGATTGGCCTGTAGTTCTTTTTGATTGGGTTCTTTTCTGGTTTTGGAATCAGGTGATGCTTGCTTCCAGGAATGACTTTGGAAGAACTACTTTCTTTTTTATTTTTCTTTAATTTGGTTTTTTGAGATAGGGTCTCTCTATGTAGTTCAGGCTGGTTTCAATTCACAGTGATCCTCCTGCATCAGCCTCCCAAGTGTTAGGATTATAGCCATGCAACACACTGCCTGGCTTCCTTTTCATTAGGGTTTGAGGAGTATTGGTGTTAGAGCTTTTCTAAAGTTCTTGTAGAATTCAGCAGTGAAGCCTGACCATTTTTCAAATTTTTTTTTTTTTTTTTTTTGTACCGGGGATCAAACTCATGACCTTGTGCTTGCCAGGCAGGCGCTTATGACACTGAGCTAAATCCCTGGCCCCTGACCTTTTTTTACTTGGTAGTTTTTTTTTTTTAGAATTTCAATTTCATTAATTGATATTAGTTACTTCAGAATTTTTATATCTTCTTGGTTCAGCTTTGGTAGTTAATATATACCTAGGAATCTATTTATTCTGAACTTTCCATTTTATTAGACTACAGCTTCTCAAAGTAGTTACCAATAAACTGAGTTTCAGCAGAATCCATTGTGATTTTGTCTCTTTCATTTCTGTTGCCAGAATTTGGATCTTTCCAGCTAAAGGTCTGTCTGTTGTGTTTATTCTTTGATGCACTGAATTGTCTGTTAGTCTTAATTTCATTAATATCTGCTCCAGTCTTTATAGTTTCCTTCCCTATACTAGATTTGGATTTGGATTTGGATTTGGATTCCTCTTTCTCTAGGGCCCTCTGCCATACTGTACTGTTAGGTTATTTGAACTCACTCTCCCACAATTATGTTGTAAATATTCAGACAACTCAGGTACTGACTTAAAGCTAGGTACTAAATGCAACAACTATCTCTGGTAATGGTAGAAAAATAATTCAACAGTAATCTTCTTTTTTTTAAAGAGAGGAAAAAAAAAGGGGGGGCCAGGGATTTAGCTCAGTGGTGTAGTGCCTGCCTGGCAAGTGCAAGGCCGTGAGTTCAATCCCCATACAAAAAAAAAAAAAGAGAGAGAGAGACAGAAAAAGCAAAACAGAAAAACAGGTAGCAACAATACAGAATTACAAAGGAAAAAAAGAAAAAAACTAAGAAATCACTAGTTGATAAATTACATACTGTCATCTTGGAATTAGTTGTTCAAGTTACAAAATTAAAGCATACAAAGTAGAAATTCAAACAGTGAGGCTGCAAACAGTTCTGCTCAATGATCTAACAAAAACTTAGTAATGTGGTCATCTATCTTACACACTTAAACATATATGCAGTTACATCCTTTAGAGCACTTTCTTTTCCTTTCTTCCTTATAATAGCAATTACACATTTTGGGTTTTATCACTCCTACATGTCTTATTACTTTTTACACTAGAGACACAATGTGATATTTATAAATATGATTCTTATTTATTTCACTAATGAGGATAATCTCAAGTTGTCTCCATTTACCTATGAAGGCCTCAAGATCATCCTTTTTATAGCTGAGTAATATTCCATTGTATAAAATACATCTTTTTCATCCACTCTGCAGTTGATGGGCATCTTGGTTGTTTCCAGGATTTAGCTATCACAAATTGTGCCACTATGAACATGGGTGCACATATATCACTGTGATATGAACTTTTCAGTTCTTCTGGGAAAATACCCAGGAGGGGAATAGCTGGATTGAATGGGGCTTCCAATCCTAGTCTTCTGAGAATTTTCCATACTGATTTCCATAGTGTTTGCACCAGTCTACATTCCCACCAACAGTGGAGCAGTGTTCCTTTTTCCCTGCAGCTTCGCCAACATTTGTTATCAGTTGATTTCTTGATGGCAGCTATTCTTTCTGGAGTGAGATGAAATCTCAGTGTTATTTCAATTTGCATTTCTAGAATGACCAGTGATGGTGAACATTTCTTCATGTATTTATTTGCCATTTGTATATCTTCCTCTGAGAACTATGTGTTCATCTCAGATGCCCATTTTTGGAGAGGGTCTTTGAATTTGGGGAGCTTGATGTTTTTCAATTCTTTATATGTTCTGGACACAAGTCCTTTGTCTGAGGGGTTGCTGGCTAAAATTCTTTCCCACTCTGTGGGTTTTCTTTTCACTCTGTTGGTGATTTCTTTTGAAGTGCAGAAACTTTTCAATAATATGAGATCCTAGTTGTCGATTCTTTGAAGTGTTTCCCATGCAGTTTGCATTTTGTTCAAGAATTCTCTGCCTACCCTTATGTCTCTAAGATTTCTGCCTACCTTGTCTTCGAGTAGATTTAGTGTTTGTTTTAATATTTAGGTCTTTAAACCATTTAGACTTTAGTTTTGCACACGGTGATATGCATGGATCTAGTTTGTCTTTGGCATGTGGAGAGCCAATTTTTCCAACACCATTTATTAAAGAGACTATCCTTCTTCCAGTGGACATATTTAGCCCCTTTGTCAAATATCAGGTGGCTGAGTGTCTTTGTAGTTGTGCTTGCATCTTCTAATCTGTTCCACTGATCCTCAGGTTATTTCTTTGCCAGTACCATGCTGATTTTTATCACTGTGGCTTTGTAATAGTTTCAAGTCAGAAATTGAGAGGCCTCCAGCCTTGCCTTTGTTGCTCAGAATCGCCTTTGCTATTATAGGTTTCTTCTGTTTCCAAATGAATTTTAGGAGCGTTTTCTCTAGATCTGTGTGAGGTATGTCAATGGCATTTTGATTGGGATTGCTTTAAATCTGTATAACTAACAGTTTGAGGAGTATGGCCATTTTTACAATGTTGGTTCTTCCTAACCAAGAGCAAGGAATGTCCTTCCATTTTCTAACATCCTCTTCAATCACCTTTTTTAGCATAGTATAATTTTCAGCATATAGGTCCTTTACATTCTTAGTTGGGTTGATTCCTAAGTATTTCATTTTCTTTAGATGTAAAGGGCGATATTTCCATAATTTCTCTCTAAGTTTTTTGTTTGTGTACAGGAATGCTATTGATTTTTGAGCATTGATTTTGTATCCAGCTACACTGCTGAACTTTATTACCTCTAGTAGTCTTTTAATGGAGTTTTTTGGGTCTTCTATATAGAGTATCATGTCATCTGCAAATAGTGACAATTTAACTTCTTTTCCTATCTTTATTCCCTTTATTTCTCTCTTTTGTCTGATTGCCCTGGCTAGTGTTTCTAGAACTATATTGAATAGGAGTGGTGAGAGTGGACATCCTTGTCTTGTTCCTGATTTTAAAGTACAAGTGTTCAGTTTTTGTTCGTTTAGTATAATGTTGGCTGTTGGTTTGTCATAGATGGCCTTTATAAGGTTGAGGTAGACACCGTGTATTCCGAGTTTCTGAAGGGTTTTTATCATGAACGTGTTGGACTTTGTCAAAAGCTTTTTCTGCATCTATTGAGATGACCATGTGGTTTTTGTTTTTGTCTCTGTTGATGTAGTGTATTAAATTTATTGAATTGCATATCTATTTCTTTTTTTTAACCAGGGGATTGAACTCGTGACCTTGCACTTGCCAGGCAAGCACTTAGGCCACTGAGCTAAATCCCCCGGCTTGTTTTTTTGTTTGTTTTGTTTTGGTACCAGGGATTGAACTCACGACCTCACGCTTGCCAGGCAGGAGCTTAAGCCACTGAGCTAAATCCCCAGCCCTGATTTGCGTATATTAAGCCATCCCTGCATTCCCGGAATGGAGCCCACTTGGTCATGATGTATAATCTTCTTGATGATTTGCTGCATTCTATTTGCCAGTATTTTATTGAGAATCTTTGCATCAATGTTCATTAGTGAGATTGGCCTATAGTTCTTTTTGGTTGGGTCTTTCTCTGGTTTTGGTATGTATGAGAGTAATACTTGCCTCCAGGAATGATTTAGGGAGGATTGCTTTCAATTTCATTGAAGAGTTTAAGGAGTATTGGCATCAAATCTCTAAATTTCTTGTAGAATTCAGCCATGAATCCATCAGGACCTGGGCTTTTCTTTGTTGGTAATTTCTTTTTAATTATGTTTTCAATTTCAATAGCTGATATTGGGCTATTCAGAATTGCTGTATCTTAATGGTTGAGCTTTCATGTTTCTAGAAATCTGTCCACTTCCTGTTTTCCATACTATGTGAGTAGAAATTTTCAAAGTAGGTATTCATGAGCTTTTGAATTTCCATGGGATCTGTAATAATTTCCCCCTTTTCAGTCCTTTTTGCATGAATTTGGGTTGTTTTCTTTCTTTTCTTTATAAGGTTAGCTAGAGGTTTGTCAATTTTATTCTCTCATAAAACCAGCTTTTTGATTCATCAATTCTTTGTAATTTTTTTAGTTTCAATTGCATTGATTTCTGCTTTAATCTTTACAATGTCCTCCCTTCTATGAGCTTTGGGTTTAACTTGCTCTTCTTTTTCTAGAAGCTTGAGATGAAGCATTAGGTTATTTGTGCTCATTCTGTTTTCTTGATATGACAATTTACTGCTATGTATTTCCCTCTTAAGGACTTTATTAATCTTTAGCTAATAATAAATTAGCTAAAGATTAATAAAGCTTTATGGTGATACTATTAGAGATGTAGAGCTAGTATGTCATCTATTTTGGAGAACATCTCATGTGCTGCTGAGAATTATGTGTATTCTGATGTGGGGTGGAACAAACACTCTTATTAGACATCTACTAAGTCCATTTGCTCAAAAGTTTGGTTCAGCTCTGACACTTTTTTTTTCTTTAGTTGATCTATTTGTAACAGGCGGGTATTGAGGTCCCCAAATATAAATGTAGTGCTTAAATTGATTTTTTAAATCTCCATTTGTTTCATCTAGCTGAGAGTGCTGGCATTTGGTGCACATCTATCTGTGATTGTCATCTCTTCCTCTTGGACTGCTCCCAAGGACATAGTGATTTTGTCTCTCAATCAGTCTTAGCTTGAAATTCACTTTGTCTGCAAATAGAATAGCTATCCTTGCTTTTTCCGAGTTCCTGTCACATGGAGTATTTTCCATCTTTAGACTTTGTCTATGAATTTTTTTAATTAAATGTGTTTTATGTATGCAGCATATTTTTGGATCTCGCTTCTTAATCCATTCTGCCACTGTTTGGTGAATCGAGACAATTTACATTGATGGTTATAACTGTATGTACTGACTTACCCTCGTCCTGTCATTTTCCTGTTACTGGTTCCCATTTTTCCTGTTTAATTGCTTGCCTTGCCTGGTGGATTCCTTCTGTTGGGGTTCATGGAGTTATAGTCCTTATCTCTAGAATACCCTTCAGAACATTTTGCAGTGTGAGTTTGATGTTTATGGATTTCCTCCAGAGTTGTCATGGAAATATCTTATTTTCTGCATCAGTTTTGAAAGACAGTTTTATGGGGCATATCAGCCCTAGGTTGGAGACTGTTTTCTTCTAGGGCTTAAAATAATTCACTCCAAGCTCTCTCTGATTTGAGGATCTCTGTTAAGAGATTAGCTGTGATTCTAATGGATTTTCCTTTATAGGCAATTTGTTTTTCTCTAACAGCTTTTAGTAGTCTGTTCTTGTGTTGAATTTCTGTAATCTTGGCTGTTATATGCCTTGCTGTACATTTTTTTTTAATCAAGGCTAATTGGTGTTCTGTATGCCTCACTTATTTGTATGTCAAATTCTTTTTCCCTGCTTGGGAAGTGTTCTGCCATGACTTCTGTGAACAGGCTTTTTATGTCATTTGTGCCATTTCCTGCTTTTTCATGGACTCTGGTCAATCTTATTCTTCTTTGCATCATTTAGCAGCTGTTCAGTTGACTTTTCATGGTCTCTTGCTATTTTTTAAGAAATATTTCTTCCCATGATCACTAACTGCAATGCTGTCTTCTAGATCTGATGTTCTGTTCTCACTGGCTCATTCTGCTGCATATATTTTCAAAGCAATGTTTAATCTCCTGGATATCTGTTTGAATGTTTCATGGATTCCATTTCTTTCCTATGTCAGGGGTTCATAGTTTCCATCATTTTCCTAAGCTCCAATTAAAAAAAAAATCTGTATCTACTTGTCACTAACCATGTCTTTCATTACGGTCACTGTCTCTGTAGTTCTGAGAAGTTATTTCTGGTCTGATTTCTTCCAGAGCCTCATTCACCTGCTTTGTTACTTCAGTCACTTTAGAGAGCACCTGATGGGTGACTTTTGAACTGTTCCACTTAACTACCCCCTAGGTTTGCCTTCGGTGAGCTAGAAGTCCAGGATTTCATCTTAAGCTTCTTCTCGCTTTCTATTTTTTAAGTTTAATTTCTGGGTTGATGCTTGTAAACTGCTTATAGCTGGTAGCTTTATTGCTAGTCATTACCCTTAGATAATGACTTCTCAGTGATGTCTTCCACATATAGCTTTCTAGTTTTGAATGTTGCAAGATCCTTATCTCTTCAATTTATTGGGGATGAGAAGTTGCTGCCTACTTGGCCCAGCCTTGGTTTTTGGCCCTGGCCTATAGTTTTTAGGTAAACTCAGTCTTAGTATACTGATTAGAACAATTAGGTCACCTTTGCTAAAGCAGAGTAACCAGCAATAACAGTAATATCAAATACATGCTAGAAAATGACAAACTGTGATAACTATTAACCCCTTAATCCATATGAACTGGTGTAAGGTGATTAAAAAAAAAGAAAACAAAAAAGTAGGAGCCAGGCATGGTGGCACACACCTATAATCTCTGTATGAGAGGCTGAGGCAGGAGGATTACCAAATTTGAGGGCAACCTGGGCTACACAATAAAAGCTAGCCTGAGCTACATAGTGAGACCCTGTCTCAAAACAAAAACCCAGAAAATTGTAGAGAGTAAATATGTACTCAGCATGGTGACTGGGGTCAGCTAAGTGCTTCCTGGTCAGACTTCATCTCTGCTAAGCAGTCAACCAATGGCAGGCAGGCTGAATTCTGGACATCACCAAGGGGGACAGTGGACACTAGCAAAACTCCTTATGTCCCCTCTACCGTGAAACACCCAAGCCCCCTCCTCTCTGCCTTCCACAGCCTGCTCTCCACGGGTTACCACGGCCAGGTCCCAAAGTGACAACGGATCCTGTTCTTCAGCAGCCCCAACCCCTAGTCCATAGGACCTTGCTAAGCACGTCACCCACAGGTTCTCACGGCCACTCCCAGCAGGGAGACACCACCCTTTTCCACCTAGGGTGTTCTCTGGGGACACCCCACCCCCACCCCATACTCAGTGACTTACGGGGCAGCAGGGATATAGCTGCAGGGGCTGCACTTTAGTCACACATGACCACCTCCGACACAAAAGGTGCTGTGGACCCTGTGAAACACTTGAGAGGCTGCAGGGCACTGGAGGGCAGCTAGAGCGAGGCTCTCATCTCCGCCACCTAGAGAATTCCTACAAAGTCACAGATCCCATTCTGTATCCCCAAGCTGGCCATTTCTGCATGTCCAGGGTCAGCCTGCTTCAGCACCTCCTGATGATGCAGGGCCTCTGCCCTCCCTATGGATGGGACATGGCCACCTGCTCAGCAGAGCTGAAACCCAGGGTCCTGCCTTGCGTTCTTTCCTCTGCTCCTGAGGCCAGCCTGAGTCCCTCAATGACCATGGCCTCCCGCAAAGTGAGCCCAGCCCCGTGCAGCACCATCTTCCCAGGAACCCCTAAAAGCCCTGCACTCGCCTGCTGAGGGGTACCAGCCAGGCGTGATCTGCATGGCCCATCCGCACCTGCAGGCCAGGACCAAGTTTACCGCAACTGTCAGGAGCAAGAATGTCTTCCACAAGCAAGCAGTTTCCCAGCTTGGGAAAACAATCTGTTTCTTTTCCTAACCAAAACTACCACTGGAAGATTTCTGTCAGGCTGGGGAAAATTACAGTTTCAGGAAGTGAGAGAAAAGGAGGAAGTAAAACACTGGTGTCCTATTTCTAGGTCTTAAAAATGTCACAAACCTGAACCTCACTTTACACTCTTAATTCAGACAGTGCTTTCCAATTTAAAACTGACTTTTATAAGCACCTAAGCAGAACTGAAAGATAAAGGTGGACATTAAGTATTACGTAAGGTTTTATTTAAAAGTTCATTCACAAAATACCATATCCATAGATTTACTTTCTGTCATACAGCTGAATGTGTTGAGTGTTTGGAATTCTACCCACGCATTGGGAGCCAGCTGGGTGCCCAGCGGTGTGGATGATTCGTTTTGCTTTTGATCTTTCTGCGCGGAGGATAAGTGTGTGGGTCGTCTCAAAGCATTAGGTTTGTTTCAACCACATAATGCATGTCTTTCTTAAAGTAGGTGTTGGTGTTAAACAAATGGTTCTTATCTCAGAAACAGAGAAGATGGTAGGCAGAGGGGAGAAATGTGAGTTCTGTGAGTTACTGAGACCTTGCAACAGAGACAAATCAGAGGGGCTGAGAATGACAGCTAGCAGGGAGCCTGAAGCCAAACAACTACGCTGCCACCCCGTGGCCTTTGGCCATCCTGACGGGGCCTCCCTTCCCCAGGGCTCTAGCGGCTCCCACCAGGACAGACTGTGAGTCAGGCACTGAAGGTTTTTCCATCCGCTCACACGCAGGCATCGGAGCTCTAAAGCTGCTGCCCAACACCTTCCTCCCAGGCAAGTGCCAGTCACTGCACAAGAGTGAGACGGTCCCAGAGACGAGGTGGCCAGCCTGAACATCTTCAGTCCTCAGCAGGGTCTGGACGGCTCGGCACCAGCTATTCACCATGGAAATAGAGTGCCAGTTTAGAGGCCATTTCCACTCTGGGCTTGCAGGGCAGTAGGAGGCAGTCTCATTAGACTGCTTTTGCGAGAACAGACACAAACAAGGGGGAAATGCCCAACAGACAACAATAATGTGGGGAAGGCTAAGTCCACATCACTGTGTCAGCTCAGCACTATGCCACCACTTCTGGGTCCCCACAGCACCAGAGCCCCTTGGAAATGATACATGCCCCTGGGTAGCCAGGACAGCACAAGGGAGCCCCCAAAGCCTCTAGAGTAGGAACCATCTGGACATGGTCTTGGGAGAGTGCAGCGAACTGTATGAACACACAGAGCCCTTGGGGAACAGGTGAGGAGCACTGCCAACAAGCCTCTCATTCTCCCCCGTGTCTCGCACCTGCTTTGCCTGTCCAGCCCCCAGGGAGGGCTGACAGTGACAGGACATCCTATGAGCAGGACCATATGAATGGAAGGAAGCTGCAAGGGTCAACAGGACTTTTTTCTCATCTTCAATACAAGGTGCTTCCAAATCTGCATACTGATCACAGCTGGACACCAACAAGGCACTGGCCAACCTGCCAGCAACTGCTGCCTCTCTCCAGAAGCCACAGCGACACAGAACTCAGCATGCAGGTCAGAAGAGAAGCACTGAGAAAAATCAAGTCTGGCCCATGTCAAAAATAAAGAGAAGGCAAAGGAGAAAACCAAAGCAAGCAGGAGCACCTGGGCCTGCCCCTCCCACATGGCAGCCCTCACTCCTCCTCCAGACACCGCGTGCTGCAGACACACGAGGGCAAGAGGGAAGAAGCACAGAGGAAAATGAGGACAGCGGGGAAGGAAAAATAAAAAGCACAGAACAGGCACTAAATAGATATGGCAAAGCTAAGGATGTACTAAAAACCACTTGTTAACAGCTGACATGCATTCACAAGCTCTGTGTTTCCACTGTAAGAGAGGACAGTGTCAGGTGTGGAACGGTGACTGCGGGGCGGCCGGTCCAGGGCCCTCAGGCTGTGGTCTCGCTCTAACTCCCCACACCCCAGTCCCCACCGCGTGCTCATTCTTGTTCCTTGTTCACGACTTCCTCTCTGGGCCTGGCGCCCCCGAAGATGGCAGAGTTGGGGTTGGCTACTTGGTTGAGGGGCGTTGCCACTGTCCGAGGTTTGAGCTGGAGCCGTGGTCTCTGTGCTCTTTCCTCTGCAGAGAGAAAAACACCACTTACAGAGAATGGCTTCCAGCCTACACGCAGGCCCCACCAGCCAGACGGAAGACGGTGATCCACAGCCTGGCCTAGTGGCCAGCCTACGGCATGTGTGCCACTGTGGACTGTGTCACTGAAATCTCTGAAAGGTTTGCAATCACTGGGTTACCCCAAGCTCTCAGATAAACAGCAGAGACTTGGACTGTCACAGATATCAGACTCCAGACAAGGTTAACTCGAGACAAACCCTGTGCAAGGCAGGAAGGGGCACCCCCAGAGCGTACCTTCTGTGGGTTCTCGGAAGTCCATGTTGGAGCCACGCAGCGGGGGACCATCTCGGAAGCGACTCCCCATGGGAGGGCCTGCTCGCCTGTCCCCGGGGCGACTCCCTCCTCGGCCTCCTAGGAAGTCATCCCTGTAACCTGAAGGTGAGAGCAGCTGCTGAATTCTCTTTACACACTGTCTCAAAGCCAATCACACGGTGTTCTGTGAACCAACTGTGAGTTTCATTTCTCATTCTTTAGTCTGCCTAGCACCTGAGGTTTGCCACCATAAAGTGTACTGAAAACACGTCCAAATGAGAATCCGCTGTGTGATTACAAGATTCACAGATTAAGGAAAAAAGACACAGAATCACAGGAGACAATAAATGGCTATTTAAGTTCTCAGCTGGTAGGGAAAGTGGAAAACATGAGACTATTCTTTATATGGCTTCAAACAGAAATTCTAGCAGCAGGTGGCAGTCTAGCGTCTTTTTTTTAAAACAATTAAGCTACTGTATTCAACATGTAATAGTTGTCATAAAGCAAAATATATGCACTTACACTTCCCATACTCCAATATATTTCTATATACTTCCTTGCACTTGCCAGGCAGGCACTTGGTGCCTGCTGAGCTAAACCTGCAGCTTGTTTTTATAGGTAAATAAAAGATTAAAACACTTGTACTATAAATCAGGTACAATTTAGTCATAATACCAAATAACCAGAAAAAAAAACTTTTTAATGTTTTTGCTTAGTCCTATAAAATGGTTAATCTTAGTAAAATTGATACTTCTGTAATTTTTCTTGTATTTTTAAATCATATGCTTGGCAAGTACTACAGGTATTGATTTTAGGGTGGGGTGTTTGGAGGCAGTGGTGGTGGGTAACAGGAATTGAACTCAGGACCTTGCGCTTGCCAGGCAGGCACTTGTGCCAATGAATTATATACCTCAGCCCCTAATTTTTAAATTACATTGCAAAAAATTAATGTTAGTCAACACACATTCCCTTTAACCTACTGCACTATCTCAGAACTAATCCCCCTAGAAAAACTTATCTGCATAGAGAAGACAATGCAAACCTTCCTTAAAGAGTTTTAAGTACTGTAGGAACAATGTGACATTTTGTTTTACTAATTATGGGATAAAAGTTCAGTCCTACATTATTTTTGTCTCTAACACTGTACTGTACTGAGAAATCCTTCAATTATGTTTATGAGTTATTTTCTAGCTTCTTAAAGCATGGGACACAAATATGGTTCTAACAGTGAGGAAAACTGAAGTCTTTTCAAAGGGAAGACAGAAAACAAAAAGATAACCTGATTTTGACTTCTAAAAACTTAATGTTGACCCTAAAACACTGGATTTGGTAACAAAACAGCAGCAATTAAAAGACTGCAGCAGGCCACAACTTCACCACACATCGTCAAGATTTCTGAAATAGGCAACAGCTTCTTTTTCCTCTTCCACTCTACCTGTAATATCTTCTTTTTGTTTTATTTTTCAGTTGTAGGCAGTGCAAGGCTTGCCCGCTGCCCAGGTTCAGCTTTTCTCATGGAGACTGCAATCTTTGTAGCAGCCATAGTTGTGCAATTTCACTTCATATCCATCATGCCCCACCATTTCACATTTTGACGATATTCTTTCTCTCCTTCAAATGCAAATGTGCACATTTAATGAAGTACTGTTTGAGACTACTCCATTAGGATCAGGAAGATTTTAATTTTTATTTTGGTACCGGGGATCGAACTCGTGACCTCATGCTTGCCAGGCAGACGCTTACGCTGCTGAGCTAAATCCCCGGCCAGAAAGTAGATTTTTAGCATATATTGAAATGCTGACTTCACCCCTACTCTGACACCAGTCATGTCTACATGGTACAACTCTTCTCCGTCCCCTTTCAGTCCCCGTAGGTTTCCCTGCTGTACAGCCCTCTTGGGTTAAGGTTAAAGTCAGAGTTTTCTTCTGCAACAACTCCACTCTGTCACTCCTCATGGGAAACAGGCACTACAGGATGATACATGCAGCTCTCCAGGTTCCAGAGACCCTGATATGTCTTCAAACATCCTCCATCTATCTTTACATGAGGTCCCAGTCTTAATTCCACCACTGCCTTTTTTCTTGTCTTCTTTGTTCCATGATGGCAGTTTTATCAAGTTCATCTCAGCTTGGTCTTTTTATTGCTTCTATTGGTTTTGGTGCTTGAATGCTATGTTCCTGAAACCTGGGTTTCAATTCTGACCTTTCGTCTCAGTGTCTTGACTCCTGGCTTGACTGACTCAGGTGGTTTCTCACTATCATGTTTACCTTTTGTACTTAAGAAGTCAGAAAAACCAGTTGTTCTTTTACAGGACCAAACCTTTAATGTATCGTGAAAGCTCGGAATACCCAGGTGGTACGCACAAGCATTACTGGAGTTGGTCTGGAGATAGACGTGCTGACCGCAGCCCCGGCTGTAGCACAGTTAAGGCCATTTTCCTTTCCCACCATTACAGGCAAAGCCAAAACACTGGGAAGTGCAAAACTATGTCACTGCAACTGTTCTGTCACACGTGCAGGTTGGAAAGCCAGGGAGGCTTCTGGAAACAGCCTCAGTCTAGTTTCTAACAAATCCACAGCTATTAGAAAGACAAACCTAAAATTTAGAAGTACTTATACTTTATAAACACAAAATCACAAGGAAAAAACTGTATGAAATCAAAGCACCAAAACATCTCCAGGTGACAGGCCCCTTCCCTTGCTCCTGCTGTGACCCAAGTGTGAACCACTCAGAGCAAAGTATCTGAGATAAACAGGTTATGGAAGGTGGCTGCTGGGATCCCTCCCCGCCTTCCCTCTCCGCGTCTTCCTCTTCAATGCTGGGAACCGTCATCCAGCAAAGGAAGGATTTTCTCTGGATAGATCTCAAGTCTTAAGAGACTTTTAAAGAAAAGTTCCCAGGTACATAGCTCAGTGGCACAAGTTTGATGCCAGCCTGAACTACACAGCAAGACCCTGTCAAGGAGGTTTAAAAAGCACCCCCCCCGCCCACCAGCACATAGCCCACTCAAGTTAACCACTGTAGATACAGCCCAGGAGGAAAACAGTTGTTACTCAGTCAGAGGTCAGAAGGGGACCACCTGTATCAACTGAAGGGGCGGTGTTGTGGTTCAAACTATTTTAGGAACTAACCTATTTTTGAGACAAACCCTCAGAGCCTGAAGTACATATGCAGTTGATCCTCATTATTCAGATTAATCTACCTGCAAAACTCATGATTAATCCCTATGTCAAAGTGGTGGCACTTCTGCAGGGGTTGGAGTCATCCCATGCTTGATCCCCCTGGGAGGACAACAGGAACCTTCCACTCTCCCCTTCAGCTCCTGTACCAGACGTGGCCTTCCCAAGGGCCCAGGGCTGGGCCTTCCACCCCTTTCTGCTCTTAGCTGGTGATGTCAGAGTGGAAAATGGCCCACAGTGCAGTGCAGGACATTGCCCAATGCTCCCAAGAGTAAGGAGGTATAGTGCACCTTTGGGACCACATGGGTAAGAGGGGAGCGTTCAGGCTCTGAGCACAACATGCAATACAGCAGGCAGCTGGCTATGAGTCCCATGCTCACAAGTCCCCTGTAGTGAATGCTACACACTACACTCCCAGAATCAAATATTTTCTCAACACTAGCACACTGAAAACAAGATTTAGGTATTACTGCAGGGTGAGTGCAGGGACCAGAGGCTGGCAGGCCTGGCTGCTGTAGTGTTCAGGGCGACTGTAGAGAACTCAGCCACTGAGGATAACAAGAGCTGATACCATGTCTATTCATTACGAGTCTCAGGGATTTTTCAAATAGAGCAACAGGAGAGGAGCTTTACTCTGCAGAAAATATGCTCGGATGCAGTCATATGCAAAGTCCTTTACAGTCTTAACAACTAGACAATAGCTCATTAAAAAAACAAAGAAACAAAACTGAGTTAGTATTCAAACATTTAACTGAACATTTTCCCCAAACTAAACTGAATTTAACCTTTCCACATGCAGACCGAAGTCCTGTCCTTTCCTGAGATTAAACTGCTCTAGCTTTGGCATGAAACCCTAGCTCACCTGACACTGATGTGGCAAATCAGCACACTGCTGCTGTGCCCAGGGGCCTACGTATGAGTAACAGTGATGAGAAAATCAGTGCACATGAACACCAAGTGTGAGCCTAGCCTCAAAATTCCCTGTACAATGCACACTGGGAAATTTACGCAGCAAGGAAAAAGGATTGTTTGGCATCAACAAATCTCTTAAATTGACTTTTGGGCAGAGTTCTGTAAGATTCTGCTACCCACAAGACACTTGAGTTTTCTGTGCAGCTTCCTTGAGCACACTGACATTTTTCAGTGCTGGGGAAGGAACCCAGGGTCCCATGCATGCTGAGCACTCACCTTAGCAAGTTACACTCCCAGCCCCGGGAGGCTGTTTGTAGTTTCCTTCCCCTTTGCACTATTCTGTATTGCTCAATTTTGGGTGGCTTTAAAAATTACAATGAACATTGCCATTTAAAAAGTGCACTATTCTACTAGAGTAAAAAAGATCTGCTTTCCCAAGCAACATCTAAAGCATCAAACCAGCCGTGACTCCAGCAAGCAAGCATGGAGCACGTGGGCTGGATGCAACCATCCCCCATGGCTCACTTGGAGCAGGAGGGTGGCATGGCAAGGCTGCCCAAGGAAGAGCCAGCCACGGGGAGGTGACTCTCAGGAGGAGCCCTGAGTTCACAATGTTCTGGTAGAACCTGCCGATGCAAAGCTGTCACGGGGCCCTGACTGCTGCTCTGTACTGGCTTGGGAAGACCTCTGCTGCGTATATCAGTTGGGGATCAGCTTATACTTATAGACCTACTTGATGATACCGCACTTTTATGAATAAGCTCACTTCTGGCTGTGGTAGGTCTTTCAAGAACTTACTCAACAGATCACCTGCATAGCACTAGAAGACTGCAGCGGTAGCGGTACTGGTCTCTCCAGTGCTTATGCACCAGGCAAGATCCGCTTAGACAGGGTGGAGGGTCTGAAATTCCTGTACCATGTACAGTGCACACCCAAGCACCTCAAGTTTGTGGGAGGAAAACAGATCTGCTTTTCCTCCTAAATCTCTCATAAATGACGTTCCTACCATGTATGAGTTACAGCATAATTAAAAAACAATAGTAGAGGTGCCAAAGTGCTTGTAAAAGCAAACTTTCAGAGGCCTGGCATATGAGTTGAGCTCCTGGGCTGCTGAGACAGGATGCTATGTTTCTAAAGGGACTCAAGTTCAAAGCCCCTTGAGAAAAAACAGGTCACAAGATAACCTGTACCAGCTAAGGATGAGCTACTGGGAAGCACAGTTCTAAAGCTTTCTGGAAGTTTTCAGAGCCCTTGCACTGCCATTTCCAAAAGCAATGGTCCTCTGCGCCACACAGAAAGGCACAAGAAGCCACTCTCCTGAGTGGGGGCCATGGCATGAGTCTGACTGCCTACTACACAGCCTCTATCCTCTCCAGCCAGGCTCAGAGAGATGCTTACTACACACCTGGTGCCTGCGGGGAAAGTTCTGTTTGTGAAAGGAGCTAAAGAAGCCATCGGGCCAGGCCGCCTTCTCCCAAGCAGCACTGGGCAGCAAAGCTACTGGGAACAGAAGATATTGAAATACTGACACCAGAATCGAAATCATCCCGGGAACCCCAGCCACCTCTAGATTCTACCCATTCCTGAAGATACACAAAAAAGATAAAAGTTGAGGTTGTATCATCACCTTGCTGCAGAAACATGGAAAAATTTACTGGAAGACATACATGTGATAGGAGTTCATCCAGTGAAACAATTCTAACAGCTTTTGCTGCCAACACACAAAAAAATTCCAGGACTGCTTAAAGCTCCCAGACCCTATAGAACCCGAGAGAAAGATTCTGCAAGAAGGGGCCGGGGATTTAGCTCAGCGGCATAAAGTGCCTGCCTTGCAAGTGTGCCTTCATGAGTTCAATCCCCAGTACCTGGTACCAAAAAAAAAAAAAAAAAAAAAAAAAAAAAAAATTCTGAAAGTGACACTCAGGAGTCATAACTGGTGGGCACACAGCAAGTTACATTCAGTTTTAGAAGAACCAATCACCTCTGTCATCTGGTCCGCCTTTCCTGAATCCAAAGCCACCTTTATCTTGTTTTCTGCCTTCTGCAATGTCCACACGAAGTGACCGATCACCCAAGAGCTAATGGTAAGGGGAAAACAGTGTAAGTATCCTCAAGAAAACAAATCCCAACTGCTCACTTGACCGGAGACCCCACAGGTACTTACTGCACCATCATAGGTCAGGGCTTCCTTCAGGGAGTCTACCTCATCGAATTCTACATAGCAGAATCCTGCAAGAGAAAGAAACTCTGGCTTCCTCAATGGTTCCCAAATGTGATCTGCTGGGCTCTGACAGGTCCCCCCAACCTACACGAGAATGACCAGTTTTGTGGCATCTAGGTGACAGTGGATTAAAAAAGCACATTTCACTCTCAGGAAACAGACAATGACTGGTATTCGTGGTCCTGAATCTTATTTTACCAATGAGAGTGCTAAGCAAAGGCTGAGGCAGGAAGACCACAAGTCTGAGTCTTGCTTGGGTACCTTAGTAAGACCTGGTCTCAAAATAAAAAGGGCTAGGAAAGGAACCTAGTAGCAAGTCCCTAGCTGAACCCCCAGTACTGAAATAAATGAATGAACACTTTGAACAGGCTCAAGGTGCCTAGTGCCTTCCTACTTGGGTAGCTGAAGTAAACATATTGTCAATAATACAGGTATTGTTGTCAGGGTGTTTGCTAATGACCTAGGTTCATGCATGTGTCATCGACACCCTGCACCCAACACTGACTCTGATACTGTCCCTCCCTTGCTGCCTGGAGTCTCAATCTGGGTTAAGCAGATTCTCACCCCCACTGCCTCACCCCACCCCCTGCATTCAATGCTGAGCACAACGGAGAAAACTACTCTCAAGTTTAAGGAGGCAACAGCAGCCCAGCCATACAGCTCCTGCTCTGGAGCTGCTAACTGCAGCTGAGCTGGAGAAAAACACCAAAACCCAGGCCACCAAAGCAGCCTGGGGCTGGGGTCACCCACGTGTCACACGGGTCTGAAATTCTAAGGCTGGTCACAGGTTCGCTGGGTGGGACTTACGTTCCCAAGCTGTCCACCATCTTACCAGGTACTACGCCTGGCTTCGGGTTCTACAGCCAGAAGGAGAAGGACACTCGCTGCACACAAAAGCACTCAGGCCAACAGTGCTTTCTCTGCTGCTTGCTCGCTCCCCAGCACAGGGCCCCTGTGCTCCCAAGGAGGCCAGGTGTAAGGCACCACACGCCTAGGCTGGGCCTGCTTCACGCCAGGGAACCACCCCAGAGAGGCTGACCTGTGGACACTAATTCTATCCAAATCGAGCCAAGCCTGCCCCAAACACACTTTACCACTGTGTACTGGCAACACTGGCTGACTATGTTATCTTTGCTACTTTTTTTTTTTTTTTTTTTTGGTGCCGGGGATTGAACTCATGACCTCACATTTGCTAAGCAGGCACTATGCCACTGAGCTAAACCTCTGGCTCCTTCTAACTATAAAAAAAAAACAACACATGACTCAGCCAAGGTGGAAAGGGTCTGAAAAGTCCTCAATTTTCTCATTTCTCTTGTGCCTAATTCCTTTGCTGGCTGAGACAGGAATGCTATGAAATCAAGATAAGTGAACAAACCTGGGCATATAGCACATATTTCTACAACTGAGTATGTGAAAAATGCTGCTTTCCCAAGTGGAACTGAAGAACTGTGAATTAAAGAGCTACAATGGACCCTTGAGTTACGAACTCGACTCATTTGTGAGGGCTGGTTGTACCACAAGGTGGTTAAGAAATGGAAATAACCCATAATGGGTTCCAAATCTCCCAAAGCACCCCTTAACTAATCTTTTCAAAATAAAAAAAAAAAAAATGTTGCAGGCTGGGGATTTGGCTCAGCAGCATAAGCTGCCTGCCTGGCAAGTGCAAGGTCATGAGTTCAATCCTTGGTACCAAAAAAAAATATTAAAAAAAGGTTTTTGTATAATGGGCATAATTTACCAGAAACACCAATAATTTTCCTAGTGCACTCACCAAAGTTATAAAATGTGCCGAGTTTGCCAGAAACAACAATTCTATACTCACCATTCAAGTGGACATCTTTGCCTTGCAAGAGGGGAGGGCAAAACAGGAGGTGGCTACTGTCTGGGAGAAGCGTCCCCTTCTACAAGAGCATCAGGAACCCAGCCCTGTGTCCTTGCTCTCTCTGGGAGTCTGCAGCCTGCTAGGACCTGCTTCTGGCTCACTTGGTCTCAGTCTTTTTTTTTTTTTGTAACCGGGGATCGAACTCACAACCTTGCGCTTACACCACTGAGCTAAATCGCCGGCCCTTGGTCTCAATCTTTTCAGAACTAAAACCTGGTCTAATGTGGTCTGCTTCTGTCTTTTAACACTGTTCTTTTCGATTGTGATTGCTTTCCTTAACTTCCCTTCCTTAGTTCTTCTCTGGCTTTTGGGGGGCCATTCTAATAGCAGTAATTGTAGCAATTATATAAAGCACTGACCAAAATCATGGCTCAGATTGATTTATGCACATTTACATATGCTTTTCAGGCTTCAAGAGTTTTTACAACTGTGCAATCAGTCAGCATTTGGGTTGTAACTCAACACTTCAGTCTGAAGTCAAACCTAAAATTCTGGTCATAACCCAAGTTACTCTTCTCTGATGTCTGTCTTAACTCAAGGGTTGACTGTATGTTAATGTCAGTCACCCTTTCATGCTTAGAAGTATCTAGTTCAACAATACATTTCACTCGGTTCCCCAACCCTCCACAGTAGTACACAGTAAGGATTCCCAAGACTCACCTTTAAACTTGTCTGTGTCTTTGTCTCTGACTAGCCGTACGCTCCTTATGCTGAGATCCTTAAAGATAGCGTCTATGTCGCCCTGAACTGTATTAAAAGGGAGGTTTCCTACATAAGCTGTGTAGGGGGGCTCTGTAGGCAGCTCCTTCTGGCTGCGGGAACCATGGCCACCAGCACTGCCGCGGGACCTAGGAGGAGACGGACAGGACTCAGGTCAGCTGGGGCGCCACCTCCAAGTGGGACAGGCTCAGCCACACACACAGCAGCTGGCTGAGCACCGCTCCTGCAGCAGCCCCAGCTCTGAACATGATGAAGACTTGTACAGCATCGTTTATCCAGAAGGTGCCTATTTTTAAGGACTGAAACAGATATAGACTAGCCAGGAATGACACATTGTATTCAGAGGTCCGAGCTCGTCATAACGCAACTGCTTTTCTCTGCCACAGCAAGGTTAAGGAGGTTCTAGCCAGAATTTTTCGTGCTGCTCAGCACGCACTACCTATGCACACAGCGCTCTCCCCGCTGTGCACACTATTCCTGGCCCTGCGACACTCACCACAGTGACCAGCCTGCGCAGCCCTCACCTGCTGCTCGGGCACAGCTAGAGTGCTTTACACTGCAGAGGCGCCGGTTCACATTGCAGCTTTGGCTCACACGAGTTAGGGATGCAAGAAAGTCACTCACTGTAAAGTTTATCTGTAGCCAAGCATGGTGGTGTACGGCTGTAATCCCACCACTCTAGAAGGCTGAAGCAGGATGATCACAAGTTCTGGAGCTCAGCCTGGGAAACTTAGTAAGACTCTGAATCAAAAAAAGGCCTGGGGATATGGCACATTAGTAAGGCCCTGGGTTCAATTCCCAGTACCATAAAAACAAATAAATACATTTGATTGTCAATATTAATATAGTCAGCCAGGCATGGTGATACACGCCTGTAATCCCAGCGCTCGGGAGGCTGAGGCAGGAGGATCACTGCAAGTTTGAGACGAGCCTGGGCTACAAAGTGAGCCCAAAGCCAGCCTGAACTGCAAAGCAAAACCCTGCCTCAAAAAGACAAAAGAAAAAAAAAATACTAACATAGTCTTTGAGTTGTTGAAAAATGACTACTACAAGACACTCTGACAGCATTTTGACAGCACACATATGTGGGCAGTGGCAACTACCATTACCATCTCCTCCTACAAACTGCGTGTTAGAAACTGGGCTGGAGGGGCCGCAGGTTTCACTCAGTGGCCTAAGTGCCTGCCTGGCACATATACAAGGTCATGAGTTCAATCCCTGGTACAAAACAAAAAAAAAAAAAAAAAAAGGAAAAAGAAAGAAACTGGGCTGGACATGGTAGGTCCTAAAAGCCCAGCACCAGGGAGGCTGAGGCAGGAGGATCACTGTGAGTTCAAGGCCAACCTGGGCTACAAGGGTAACCTGAAATGCATAATGAAACCCTGTCTCAAAAAAACCAAAACAAAACCCACCACAGATGAGGTCACTGTGTACATTCACCCAAATCCACAGAAGACAGTCCTAAGGTTCCTGTGGCTGGGACAATGACGACCTGTCACTGCTGTAGGCTGCTGACAGTGGGGGAGGCTGTGTATGGGGTGGGGTATGAAAATTCTTTACTTTCCACTCAGCTGTACTATGAGTCTAAAACTACTCTAAAAATAAAGCCAATTTAAGTAAGTGGAGGCTCCTTCTATCAGTTGAGTGTCAGCTGATAAATGTAGACAAAATCCATCATCAGAAAAATCACTACTCCAGTCACCAATATAGTCAGAGATTCACTCAGGGCTCATCAGGAGATGCCAGAACCAGAGGGAAATGTTTTGGGGAACAAGATACTTGCCTGAATCCATCTATCACCACAGGATCTACTAGTCTGAAGGTAGAGGGAGGGCCTTCTCAAAAGGGAGTGTTTGTTAGCCATCACTTAACTAGCAACTGGACTTAGTATCACTAGTAATGAAACAAACATTTGTGCTTCCTATTGGAGCATGAACGCTTTAAATCTGTCAGTCACAAAGACAAAAAAGGCAGAGGGACTCACAAAACATGACAACTATTGTCACATCCGGGACCAAATGGCTACAAAACAAAGAGCACGCAGACAATCTGTATATGGCACATGTGTGAGACGACAGGGCAGCCCTATCGATGGTGGGGCACTGTCCTTAGTAGAATGTCCCTAACCCCAGGAGGATGTGTCAAGCACGTGGGTATGGGTGTGTGTGTGTGTGTGTGTGTGTGTGTGTGTTAGCTGCTGCTGCTGGCCATTGTGTCACTTTCAACCTTACTGCAGATTACAAAGTGTGTGAAGCAGAATGGGTGGAAAACTTGAGAGAAAAAAAAAGAGCACTTTTAAACAAAAATAATAGCTTACTAATTCAGAATCTTGCCACTTCTTAATAGAATGCCCAGCATCCTATCCTAGAAGCACAAGAGAACAGGTTTGCTACGGAATCCACAGGCCACTTGCTCCCTTCCCCCACCCTCCCAAGCTTAGTGAGATAGGACTTCAATCCTCCCTGCTAACACCACTCTCTCCTTCCTACCTCCATGGCCACGAACCCTCAAATATTTATTTCCCGTAAAACACTCTTTAGGCTGCACAATAAACAGATACATAACAAACATTTTTGGAAACCTGTCACAATAGATTCATTTCCTTGGGGATCGTGGAGCACACCTGTAATTCCGGCATTCAAGAGGCTGAGGCAGAAGGATCACCATGAGTTCAAGGCCAGCCTCAGTTGCATAGTGAGTTCAAGGACAGCCTGAATGCACAGCAAGACCCCATCTCAAATAAATAAATAAATAAATAAATAAACAAACAAACAAACTCAGCACTGAACATGGAAAGCACTCCCCTGCATTCAAGTGGCTCACAACTGAACAGCTATACAGCATGCATGACCACATACAGAAGGGTGCAGGCAGCTGTGGTGGTGTGGCTACTGCAGCCTCTTATCCCAGGGGTATGTTCCAAGATGGCCAAAGGAGGCCTGAAAGTGGTCAGTGCTTGACTGCACGCACACTATGCCTTTTCTGTATCTAAAGTTTCAAGTAGGAGGCACAGCAAGAGCTTAACAACAACAGTAATAGGACACAACAACCCTAACAGTACACTGCAATAAATGCTTTGCCAGTGTAGCCCCTCAAACTATCTCAGGGCACCGCTCCCCATCCTTACTCCTGTGTGATGGAAAAATGACACCATGCCTATGTGATCCACAGACACTGCATTAGGCCACACCAGACCATGTGACAGTAGGTCAGCAGGATTGTGATGATGGCTGGGTGATACAGATGGTGATTGCTGGACAAAAGGATGATTGGCATCCAGGGCAGGACAGTTTGCACCACTCAGGATGTGCAATTTACAACACTATTTCTGGAATTTTCCACTTACTGTTGAGACCACAGCTGACTCCAGCATCACCACAACTTTAGAGAGTAAACTCTGGATGGGGGACTGTCGCGGATATGTACATAGTGGCCAGACAGTAGGCACATCTCCAAGTGCTGAAGGAGGCAAAGAGGCAGGGAGGCAGCTCAAGGGCTCCCTAGTCATCCACGTGACAACTCATGGTTATGGACAAGGGTGAGACCAAGTCAGTAAAGTCAGATTTGGCCTCTGCCTGAATAAAGGGAGCCTAAGGGATGAATCCCAGGAGGAAGGAGGTAATTCTGGCTTTGCAGGAGACAGAAAGACCAGTTTAAAGCAAGCAGCAACTGTAACGGGCTGGGTAGTATCAGGTAACTGCATCTCACAGCTATCTGTGGATGCAGCTCTGTCCCTGGGCTTCACTAGTCCGCTACTGTCTAGCAGCTGGGGTGCAATTTGCTCCCACTGTGCTTATGGAGCGCCTACTGTGTGCCAGAAACTTGGGCCAGGGGCAACAGACAATCGGTACCGTGCGCACATAGAGGACAACTCAGCTACCCACCTAGCGATCAACAAAAGGACATGTCAGAACACTGAGCTAGAAGTGCCTGAGGAAACTTTGACCCTCCAGTTAAGTGGGGGAATGATGGCTCGATAATAATGAAAATGTTAACTTTCAACATTAGACATGAATGATTAATCTAGAATCTAAATCATGTGCCAAATACTTTCCACGATCCAACCTCTAAGCTCCTAAGCTGATGGAAGAAATTTGCATCTAGAATCCCAGGAGTTTTAATTCGAGTGGAGAGAAAAGAACTGCAGGCAGACAGGCTGACTGGGCTGAGCAGCAGTTCTTTCCCGGAGGGCTGTCTTGAAGACAGAGAACTGCACCAAGAAGGTGACCCTGAGGGCACTGAAGGAGTCAGCCAGCAGAAATGAGTGGTCTGGAGCACAGCAGCATCACCTAAGCTAGCTGTGCTGCGTGAAAGCAAGTCCTTAAACGCGTCACAAACACAGAAGAGCCAATTCACCTTTCACATTCATCAGCCTGGCACAGGACTTCTGCCAAATCATGTCTGAACCTAAATTTTCTTATCTGTTATTATTACTTTTGGTATCGGGGAGTGAACTCATGACCTCGTGCTTGCCAGGCAAGTGCTTGTGCTGCTGAGCTAAACCCCTGACCCTCTTAACTGTTTATATATTTTATAAATACTTCAAATCTTAATCTCCTAAAGATGCGCAACTGACAATGGAAACACGTTCTTAAAAACATTGAATGCCATTAGTGAAATAAGACACACATGTTAACATTGTATTGTTTCATTAGTGAAGGAAAAAACATGTATATCTATATATATGTATATGTATATAAAAAATTAGTTAAGACAGTTATTCTACTGATTTCTCTGAGTTTGCTGAAGGGAGGGATATGTGCTGCTATTGTTCAGACAACTGAAGGCAGATGTCTTGTGCTCTGGGTGAATAATCTGGGGATGACAATGTGCAGTGTATGTACCATTGTTATCCCCTGGTTGATGTACTTTAAAATTTTGTAGTAGTTCTTCTTTTTCTTTCTTTTTATCTATGATTAAAACAGATTTGGAAAAAAAAAATCACACTGAGTGCTATCTGCAAATCTAGTAAAGACTCAACAGCTTTCACTTCCATGATCACACTGGAGGCCACAGTCTGAGCAGGGGCACAGGGACTGGCAGGCATGAATGTACCTTGGGAACCAGGCCAGCTGAGTGCAGAGACCTGGACCCGTCCCCACCACTACCATACCTTGCCCTCTTTGCTCTGCTCCTTGTGTCCCTGTGGCACAATCTATTTATCCTTGAAATAATGTGAAAGTGTCAAAGTAGCGTTTCACGCTCAGCTCAGGGTAATTCAACCTGCAGCTCCTCATGCAAACCGAACCCTTTAGAGACAAGTCACTTTCCTTCACTTATATCAACCAAGTGGCTAAATGTCTACGAAGGCCAGAATAGTATGGAAGACCTAGTTCCTGCTCCTGGGGTGCTGATAATCTACTAGGGTGGGTCCCGGAAGAAGCAATCCTACACAGGCCAAGGACTGCAGACATCTGTGTGAGAGCAGCGAGGCCAGTCTCCCCGGGCAGAAGCGTCCGAGCCAGAGTACAGGACCACACACAACAGCAGGCACTCAAGTCCTGAAAAACCCAGCCCTGGAGCTTGGCCAGCAAGGACGCCTAGCCCCAGGGAGTAGCAGAAACTGAGTCAAATGCAACACTAAATTCTGCAGTACCAACAAATGAAATGGAAGGACGCATGCTAACTTATTTCTTGCAAAGGACTTTTTATGAAGTTTCAGGTGCATCAGAAACCACACAGAATTTAAGCACTGCTGCTATCAGGATGAGGCCCTCCTGGAGGGCAGTCACCTCTCTTAGCACTGTCTCGATACCCCCAGAGGTCACGGAGATCGTCTCAGTTCAGTCCTTCCTGCCCATCCAGAAGTACTTAGCACCAACTGTCTAGCACATGGCACCATGCTATGACATACTGCCTTTACAAGAATAAGACACAAGCTGTAAGGCCAGCATTCAGGAGGCTGAGGCAGGAGGACCACTTAAGCACTTAGAAATTTAAAGCCAGTGTAGGCAACATGGGACCCTATCTCAACTCCTTCCCCCATCAACTTAAGGTAGAATGATACAGAGTGGACCTGGAACTTGATATGGAGCCTAGACTGGCCTCCAACTCCTGGTGACACTCCTGCTTCTGCTTCTGGAATGCTGGAATTAAGAGGCACCACCACGCCCGGCTCACCTATTATTTATTTATTTAGCCTTTTTTGAGACAGGGTCTCACTATGCGGATCAGGCTGGCCTTGGGCTCACTTTGTAGCCCAGACTGGTCTCAAACTCGAAATGATCCTCCTGGCTCAGTCTCCCAAATGCTGGGATTACAGGCGTGCACCACCATACCTGGCTAACCTATTAAAAAACAAGCTCTAAAAAACAAAACAACAACAACAACAACAAAAACAAGCTCTGGGTGTGACGGCACATGGTGGTGATCCTTCAAAGCCAGCCCAAACTACATAGTTAGACTATCTCAAAAAACAAAGGATGGCTGCAACTGGTACTCAAAGATAAACCTAACAGGATTAGCCAAAACATTTAAGTTAAAAGTGCTAAGTGGAGTTATCTAATGGGTATTTTCTGTCTGATGATGCAGAAGTTTTGGAACTGGGTGTGGATGACCACACAACACTGTGAATATATTCAGTACCAGCGAATTAACTGGATACCTAAAGATGGCAAAGAGGGCAGGACATGGTGCCAGACATCTGTAATACCAGCACTCGAGAGGCTGAGGCAGGACTGCTGCGAGTTCAAAGCCAGTTTACACTAATAAGTGAGATCAAAGACAGCCCAAACTATCTAGTGAGACCCTGTGTCCAAACAAAGAAAGGTTATTTATATCCTCAGCTTCCAGAGCACCAGACTGCAGCCATGGGCCACCAACCCTGGATGCATGTTATAATGTATTTTACTTCTTTTGCCTGCTAGCTGCTAAGAGCTGCCACCCCTCTGTAAAGGGCGGTCTGTCCTGGAAATGCTCAGTCTCCTCTCCTCAGCTAAGGTTTCCAGTCTTGCCATCAGGACTATTTTCTGGTTCTGGTTTGGTGAAGTCTTAAAATATCTCTGGCCAGGTTAATCCAAGTGTTGCCAGCCTGGGCAACACAACAAGATCCAGTTGTAAAATGAATTGAAAAGGGCTGGGAAATGTGGGTCAGAGCTCCTGCCTGACAGGAGGCAGGCCCTGGGTTCAATCCTTAAAACAGAGAGCTCCAAACAAACATCTGTGGTGAACAGTAAAAATTATACCAAAAAATTTTAGGGCCTCATGGACGCTCAGGCAAACACTCCACCACTTTTTAATTTTTTAATTCAAGACACGGTCTTCCCAAGTTCCCAGGCCATCTTGAACTTGTGATCCTCCTGCCTCACTCTGGGATTAAAGGTGTCACAAAGACACTACTAACTTTATTAAATCCTGCAGTACTTTTTGCATTCATTAGTTAGTAAGGAGTAGTACACAAAATACACACATGAGCATTACAGTTGCCTCCCAAAAAACTGAGGACAAACTATGGCTGTCAGTCTGTAGGCAGATTTCTTGAATAGGAAGCCTGTCCTTTTAAAGAAAACAGCAATACTTTTTGCCAATGGAAACATTTCAAGCAGAAAATGAATTTAGAAAAACTGTATCTATAAGCATAACAACTTGATAGCTTCTATTTATATTTTCCTGAGAACATAGATAGTGATATTAATGTGATAGGACACTGTATAATTAAATGTGTTAACATTTGGAGGCTCTGCAGAACACAGAGAATTGATAATTTTTAACCCCAAACCATAGTTTCTAAATCTCAAATGGATACAAGTCACATTGATGAAGAACCCATTCAAAGTACAAGACAGAGAATAGGTTTTTTGTGTGAATAAAAGTATGAAAAGCTGCCAGGCATGGTGGTGCACTCCTGTAATCCCCAGAATTTGGGAAGCTGAACAAGAAGATCACTGCAAGTTTAAGCCTCGCCTGGGCTACAAGGTGAGTTCAAGACCAGAGTGAATTACAGAATTGAGACCATCTCAAAAAAACAAACAAACCAAAAAAAAGCAAGCAAGCAAACAACAAAAACCCACCCAAAACAAAAGAGTATGAAAAGTTTACTGAGGTTTCAGGTGCTGTATTTCAACTAATCTTTACAGAATGCATCATCACTCTATAAAGCTGGATCAAGTAAGAATAGTCCCGGTTATCTGAAAAGTTTTTTTTTAAATACTCCTCCCTTGGCCAAATATATATATAATTTGTAGTAGGAATTGAACTCAGGACATCATGCTTGCTAGGCAGGTGCTACACAATCGGCTACATCCCTGGCCCTTTGTTTGTTTTTAAGACAAGGTCTTGCTAGGTAACCCAGGCTGGCCTTTAATTTGAGGCAATCCTGTTTCAGTCTCTAGACTGCTGGGATTACAGGTGTGTACTATCACACTTATCTTTTTTCTATTATATTTTATCTGTGTAAGGCTGGACATTCTTCTTGTCTCAACCAAAACAGCACATCACAAGAGAGAAGACAAAAGTAAGCATGAGGAATCAGCTACCATCTATGAAGTCAGATATTTAAAAGGTTCCAAAACATAAGCAACTACACAGTGATTACCAAGAGCAGCAGGCAGAAGGGAGCTGCCAGTCCATCCACTTGTAGCAGACATGTGCTGAATGGGGCCAGGTTTCTAAGTGAGCAGCACACAGCACCTGGGAAGCCTGCTCACACCGGCCTACCTTAGAAATCAGGGTGTGGGAGAAAACTTCCAAGACCCAAGGACACAACTGTAAAGAGGCCTCACACGGGATGGCCATGTCGCCAAGTTCCACTGGAACCGAGCACACTCACCCATGCCTTCTATGAGACACAGTGATGCCCAAGGTGGGAGCAGCAATGCTTTCTTGTGGTTTCAAGGAGGGATGGGTAGGAAGAAGGATCCGATCCTGGAGGTCACCCACTCAAAACACGGCTTTGTGTGCACCGCACTTCTGGAAGATGCCTTGAAACGGTGAGGTCTTCCCAGGCACCCAATATAAGTAACCCCAGCTACTTAGGAAGCTGAGGCAGGAGGACTACAAGTCTGGGGCCATGCTGGGCAGTTGAGCAAGAACCTGTCTCAAAGTAAAGAACTAGGATATGGCTCAGTGTAAGAGCCCTTGCCTAATATGCATAAGGCCCTTGGCTCAGTTCCCAGTACTACAAAACACAAAGATGTTTTCTGTCATTAAAGCAAACAGCTTCTTTGACCTGGCTTTAGAAACATAGCTAGGACCATAAAAGTTTCCCTACTCCTGCTGACTGGGTTTTGTGTATGTGGCATGGAAAAGACACTTAAAATCCTACAATCAGTGGTTCTGAGGACAGGAGAGGGGACAGGGCAGGAGAGAGGAGAGGAGAGGACAGGAGGCATGAAGGCAGCACAGCATTAGAAGCTACCACTCATCAAGCAACTGTCTAGCACCAGACTCTGCTACACCCTTTAAATGCATTTCACCAATCCTCTCAACAGCTAGGCATGGTGTGCATGCCTGTGACCCCAGCTACTCAGGAAACTGAGGCAGAAAAGCAAGTTGAAGGCCAGCCTGAGCATGTCAGTAAGACCTGGAACTGTCCTGTAGAGACCTTTAAAGCTAAGTTATCTCTGTAAAACCATTCACAGAGGATAAAGTTTTGGAATCGTGCAATGGAATGCTATGGGGTGAAGAAGGGTGACAACAAACCCTAATGATGTGACTTGGCATGTGACATGTAACCTGGAATTTACATAAGCCTTTCCATCATTCGCTTCCTGACTGTCCCGTTCCTGCTTTACTTCTAGTTCCACTGAGAGGTCATTTTATCTGGGAGGCTCCCTGGGTTGCCTCGGTTTAGCCGCCTTCTCATACGCTAACATCACGCTGCGCTGTCAGCCCTGCACAAGGCCTGGGGGACAGAAGAGTGGACAATGTGAGTGGGATCCATTTTCACAGGCGCATATTAAACAATGAAAATAATGTTAGGACAAGTGCCACTCATTCACTCAACCAACATTTAATAAATGTCTTCTTATTCCAGAAAATGGGCTATAACAGGGAACAAGTGGAGTCTCAGCATTTATAATAATGTAACATTCTGCCGGTGGGCCAGACAAATAAACAGAGGAACTATACAAAACAACAACAAAAAATCTAGGATCAATGGAAATACTGACACTTTTTATACACTGTTTCCTCACTATCCCAAGCCTTTTTATTGAGGTGGTGGTGGTGGTGGTAGTTATTAAGAGACTGAATCCAGGGCCTTGCAGGGAACTAAATCTAAATCCTCAGACCTTTAAAATCCTTACCTTGAAACAAGGTTTCCTAAAATCTGTCTTGCCTCAGCCTTTCAAGCAGTTGGAATTAAGGGTGTGCAGAACCTTGCTAGGCTTGTTATAATCTCTAAATATGATTAAAACCGGGTGTGGTGGTGCATACCTGTAATCTCAGCACTTGGGAGGCTGAGGCAGAAACACAACTGTGGTTTCAAGGCCAATTTGGCTACAAAGTGAGTACAAGGTCATCCTGAACTGCATAGCAAAACCCTGTCTCAAAGATTAAAAAAAAAAAAAATTGAGACTAAAACTTGCAAGGAGTGCTGGGTGTGGTGGCACATGCCTATAATCCCAGCATTTAGGAGGCTGGAGCAGGACGATCACTGCAAGGTGAGACCAGCGTGAGCTCCAAAAAGAGCTCAAGACCAGCCTGAACTGTAGAACGAGAGCCTATTTCAAAAAGACAACAAATAAATAAATAGACAAACAAACAAATAAATGAAAGCTTGCATGGAGGCCATACCTGTAATTCCAGCACTTGGGAAGCAGAGGCAGGAGGACAGCAAGCTTGAGGACAGTCTGGTCTAAAAGCAAGACCGTTTTAAAACAGAGCAGAGCTTACAGTCAGAAAAGCAATGGTTGCTGGAGACTCACAGGAAGAGGAAGCAGGGCTTTGTTTACTCGGCAGAGTTTCAGTTTTACCAGACAAGGACTCAACAAGATGGAAGGTGACACCCACCGAACAGCACTACAATGTATTTAAATCCACCCAACTGTCCATCTAAAACGGTTCAAGTCTGACATATATTTTACCACAGTAAAGTTTAGGCAGAGGTAATAATTAAATCCTGCAAGCTTCAAAGGTTAGAATTCAAAACTTCCTAACTAGAACTTCTTGACAGATACAAATACAGTATATACTGAAAGGGGATTACTACAGATCAAACTCAGAGCCTTCACACCAAACTACATTCCCAGCCCTTTTTGTGTGTGATTTTTCTTTTTTTTCTTTTTTTTGAGACTACATAGTTCAGGCTAGCTTTCAACTCTCAGTGATCCTCCTGTTGGGTTACAGGTGTGCATCACCACCACACCTAGCCTATGTTTTTTTGGAGACGGGGTCTCCCTAGGCAGTTCAGCATGGGGGTCCTCCTACCTCAGCCTCCTTAGTGCTGCGATCATATTCATGTAATTATCATACCTGGCCATCTTTTTATTTTGAGACAGGGTCCCAACCAAGTTTTTCTAGCTGGTTTACAGTTGAATGGTAGTCCCTGATTCTCTTAGGTTGCTGGTGGACATGCTTAATAGACTTAGCAAAAAAGCAGATGTGTAGTGATGCTTTCTGCAACCAAACAATAAGCTTATGGCGAATGTGGAACATTATCTCCCAAGAACTGAGCTGAACCCAGTTCACACTGAGCTATACCTTCATCCTTTGTAGACTGAGACAGGGTCTTGCTAAATTACCTAGGCTGGCCTTAGAACACACGATCTCCTGCCTCATCCTCCCAGACTGCTGGGATTATAGGCAGAGAATACCACACCCAGCAAGGGGAATGTTTAGTTCTTAAAATCAGGATTTTAGATCACTATTCATTTCAAGCCTGCTTTTCCTTTTGCCTGTGATCCAAATGACCTATAGAGCAGGGATGTATTACCCAGTTGAAGGTGTTTTATAGACTAAGAAAAAGACACCATACACAAGTGTCAAAGCAATATGAGACTGGCTTTCTAACAGATGGTAACCTATCATGAAGTTCAGTATACATATAAACACTGTCTGGCACAGAGACAATTGCTGATGTGAACCTAACCAGACAAATGCAATGATCGTGGCAAAGCAGCATCTGGTCAACTGTTTCTACTACACTGCTAAATTGCAGAGCCCAAAACCCGACCTGGTCCTCCATGAAGTCCCATTCACATATAAATGAACAAGCTCACTAACTGGTTTTAAAAACTGCTTTCAATAAACTGAACAATACTTTTCATGTACTTTTACATGAACACGAAGCCAAGTGGACTATCCCAAGGTGAGATGCAGGTGAGGCTTAACAGCAAAGGGGCCTTCAATACCAGCACTGTGGAAGGCTGAGGCAAGAGGATCAGCCAGCCCAGCAGGGTAACTTAGCAAGTTCTTCTCAACATAAAAAAGTAAAAAAAGGGCTGGGGATGTAGCACAGTGCAGACTCTAGGTTCCATTCTCAGTAACAGAAGAAAAGAAACAGCAAACTATAGGAAGCCTAAGAGAGGTAAAGTGCTAGCTAGTAGCTCTCCAAACTAGCTTTGGTAGTTCTTCCGGGTGAAAGATGTTTTCATATACCTGCTGATACTGGAATGAATCATATCTTTAAAGAGTTTTTGCCTTTGATCACTCTAATTTTTTTTGATTGTCCAAGGCTCTCCCAACTGCCACTCTAAAAATCTAACTTGAACACTCCCACTGTTTTTTGGTTTTTTGAGACAGGGTCTCGCTTCGCAGTTCAGGCTGGCCTCAAACTCAGTGATCTGCCTGTCTCAGCCTCATAAGTACTTGGATAACAGGCATGTATCACCATGAAACAACCCCATTGTTACAGGAAGAGCTGGTAAATGTCTAACAGAGGAGAATTTCAAAGCAAAGGCGTGCCTAGGTTCCTATTGTAGTCCTACATCAACTAATGGCTTAATTTCAACTATTTTGTTTAGGCAGAGTTTTCCTGAGTACTTCTAAAGGTTTTTTGAAACAAGAAAAAAACCTTAGTTATTAAATTTCAAGAAGACTGAAGTGCAAATCTCATGTTTAAAAGCCTAGCCCAAAGGCACTAACTTTACATGTCATCCAACATCTATTTCTTTTTTATAAGCAAATAAAATATTCTTTGAAATACCAGTGGCTCTGCCTACTACAACTTTCGCACTTTATAGCGTTATGAACGATATTGGGTACACTCCCTCACCAAAACAAACCTTTGAGTCATTCACACCAAAGCTACTTTTTGGACAGCAACCTGGTGATCTGGACACCTCAGTAGGTACTATTGTAGTGTTACCCTGGCAAAGTAATCCTTTCCGTAAAAGAACACAAAGGCCAAGTTCGTCCTTGACAAATAACAAGATGTTTATAGTCTATCTTCTACATTTTATATGCAGTAAATCTTTAAAAATAAAGTGCAAGTTCCTGAATATAACTATCATGAGCTTTCTGTTCACTATTATTTTCCTTCCAAAGATATAACACTTTGCATTAACCCATATCACGAGGATAAATGCAGTTTTTTCTCCAGGTGAGGACAGACTAGAGAGAGAAAATTCTCCTCCAGTAAGCATGGAGAAAAAGGGAACCTGTCAATGAGGCACTCTGATCTACGACTGACAAACAAACACACTGTGATGTATCTGTTTTCGTTGGTTTTCCTCTCCCTCCGGCCTCCCGTCGCCGAGAAAGAAACCGCTCCTCTCGCAGCTCGGGCTTTTCTCGGTCTCCGGCAGACAGCGGGAGGAGCGGGTGAGCTGGGTCGGCGCGGGGCAACCCAGGGCCCATACTCCGCGCCGCACCCGAGCCCCGTGCCGGCCCCGCCGCTGGGAGCGAGGCTGCGGGCCGCGCTCGTCCCTGCCACTCGGCGTCGCAGAGACCCGACCTTGCGGGCGACGCAGGACAAAAACGAGGCGCTGTCGCCGGCAGGAAACAGGAGGGATGCGCCTCAGGAGCAATACTGGGTGCCTAACCGCCGCCCGGAGCGCGCCATTTCCAGGCCCCAGCTCTCCAGGCGCCTCTCCCAGGCCTCCGCGGGCCCAGCCGGGCCTCTACCCCTGCCACCCCAGGTAAGCAGCAAAGCCTCCTCCCGGGGACCCCCTCCAAAGCCGCCAGTCTCCCAGGCCCGGAATGGGGCCCGCGCACCGCCCGTCTCACCCTCTGCCGCCGCCGAAGCTGCTGTAGGCCCGATCGTCGTAGGTGTCGAAGTCCGCCATTTGCCGTCTCCGCTCCTAGAGGAACCAGGCTGAGCGAGGAAGGACCCCGCAATGTAACTCCCCCCTCCGCCCGGCCGACGGGGCTGTCCGCCGCGCCGCCTGATCGCAAATCGCACGCACGCACGCACGCGCACGTACGCCGCGCCGCGCCCGGGCTGGGCCGACGGGCTGCTGTGGGCCCCGCAAGCTGGGTGGCCCATGTGGTGAGCCTGCGCCGGTGCCGCGCGCGTGTCTGGTCGCCGCGACCCATTGTGTGCTGGCCCCCCGGCTTCACGCGCAGTCGCCTCGTGTCCCCGCCCTGCCACGCCGGCCGTCTGCTCCCCTCCGGCCCGCGGCACTTTTAGCGGCGGTCTGTTTCTTGCACCCCACACCTGGCGGACACTCCCGAGACCCTACTCCCCTGGGCTCCACACGCTCGAGCACACCTCTGCTGGCCGAGAGGTCCCAAGTAAAGGCACCTCCTGTCGGAAGAGGCCCCCACGGAAGTGGGTGCCTCCGAAGATGCCCAGGGCCAAGGGGGTGGACAGGGTGTGGGGAGGTGGGATGCAGACCTAAACCTGCCTTTAAAGATCTCGCCGCCTGGATGTTGGGAAGGGGCAGAAGCTGGAGTACGGGTTGGCACTGAACCAGCGAACTGAATCCTGCTGTGCAGTCCATCTAGCAGGAACCAAAGGGAAGAAAATAGAGCCCGCACGCCTGTAATCCCAGCACGTGGGAGGCCGAAACCGGAGGGTCATCAGGAGTTCGAGGCCAATGTGGGCTCCACAGTGAGATCCTGTCTCAAAAATAAAGAGAAAATGGGTATGCGGTGAAAATTAAAGATACTGCTTCCAGGTTTGCGGGTGCACGCACACCTTTAATCCCAGCAGTTGGGGAGGCTGAGACGGAATCGCTGTAAATTTGAGGCTAGCATGGAATACGTAGCTGATTTTAAAACCAGCCTGAATTACAACAGGTACGTGACAGACTGGGTAGTATGGGACACTCCTGCCATTGGGTCTGCCAGTGTTGACAAGTTGCAGTGTGTCCTAGGCATACTTTGATTGCCTTTCAGTCCAATCTTCATCTCCACCCTTTTTGATTTCTAATTTTGAGACCAGATCTGAGTCCCTCTATTGACCTGGCTGATGATCCTCCTGTCTCAGCTTCCCACAGTGCTTCGATTACAGAGGTCTGCCACTGTGCTTGGTTTTTAGAGAGAAAGAGGGTAATATATCATTAATGAAGTAAGAGGGTAGACTTCTAGGGGAGTTGGGACTTTCTTAGTGCTGAGACCATCCATAGGCTGTCCCCAAACTCATATTTTCCCTCCCTTTTTACCCAGCTAAAGCCTGAAGCCAATCTTGAGCCACACCCCTAGACCATTCAGTCTATTAGGGACCCGGACCCCCACTCCTTGCCGTAATGGGGATTAAGCCCAAGGCCTTCATAATGAACTACATGCATAGTCCCCAGGGTCTCACCCAGTTGCTACATTGCCAAGACTGTTTGAATTCATAATCCTGCCTCACCTTCCCCGAGTGCTGGGGTTACAATCCTACACTACCACACCTGGCTCATTTTTTTTTTCCACCACTATGTAGCCCAGGATGGTTTTGAACTGGTAGCAGTCCTCCTGCCTCAGTCTTTCCAGTGCTGGGTTTATAAACATGCACCACCACACCCTGCTTCATTTCCTTGTTTTGGTCTTAAGCACAGAGCCCACTGCCCACCCAGGATTCAGAGGACTAAGGTCAACTCTAGAAAGTTCCGTAAACATTCCATTTCCTTCTCCAAGCCATGTTGAATATCCTCCCCTTCCATGGTTGTCCTCTAGCATTTGTCCTAATTTGTTCCCTTCCATACAGTGGAAATCCCAGCCTTTGCCTGTTGCCTGAGCCATGGGGGTGGCTCTGAAAGGCCTAACTCAAGATACAGTACTTCCTCTTAGGAGCCTTTCTCAGCCAGGGGTGGGTGCACTGCTATGATCCCTGTACTCTGGGAGGCTGAGGCAGGAGGCTTATAATTTTGAGCCCAGCCAAGGCAACTTAGGGAATTAATGAGACCCTGTCTCAAAATAAATTTTAAAAGGACTAGGGATGTAGCTCATTGTGAGGACCATAGGTTCAATCCCCAGTACCAAAAAACAAAACATTTCAGACTAGGGCTATAGCTCAGTCTGCCTGCCTGGCAAGCACAAGGTCCTGACTTCGATTCCCAGTACCAAAAAAATACAAAACCACATTTTATTGTTGACAGCTAAGTTAGGTAGAAATAACAGACAGACTCCTTGAAGGAGTCAATTTGCAAAACATGAAGCTAGACATCAGTCAGTTCAGAGGGTGACCAGGACCTCCAGGCCCATCCTATCCTGAAAAGTTCTTTGTTCTTTTGTGTACACCTGCTACATGACTTGTTTCCCAATTGGACTAACATTACTGGGGCTGGGAATTTAGCTCAGTGGCATAAGCACCTGCTTTGCAAGCAGGCAGTCATGAGTTCGATCCCCAGTACCAATAAAGAAAATTACCTAAGTCCTAAGTGACGATACTTGTAACCTTATTGGTTGGTCATAGTTTTGTCCTACATTGTACCCACCTTGGTTTTTTTTTTTTTTTTTTTTTTTTTTTTTGGTACAAGGGATTGAACTCATGACCTTGCGCTTGCCAGGCACTTACACTACTAAGCTAAATCCCAGCCCTGTACCTACCTTGTAATTTTGCTCTGTAAAACTTCCTCCAGAAAGTGGGGTCTGCAGTAACCCACTCAGGCTCCTCCTATCTCAGGAGCTGCCTCTCCTTCAATAAAATGTGCTACTCTTAACCTCTGTTGTTCCTTACAACTCATTCTTTAATTTTGGGAATGCAAACTCAGTGTATTGGACATCTAGCAGGTTGGGAGTTATAGTAGTTCCCCTATGTAATCTGAATGAAGGTCTGGTATCACTTGCAGCACCCAGTTAGATAAAACTGGGAGGGGTAGGGGCTGGGGATTTAGCTCAGCAGCATAAGTACTTGCCTTACAAGTCTGAGGTCGTGAGTTCAATCCCTGGTATCAGTAAAAAAACAAAACTGAGAGGGGTAAGAGTTTGCCCTTGTTTCATGGATTCTTTATGGGTTTTTTTTCTTTTTTTGATAATGGGGATCAAACTCATGACCTTAAGTTTGCCAGGCCGGTGCTTATGCCACCAAGCTAAACGCCCAGCACTTCATGGGTTCTGAATTGTGACTTATTTAGGTAACTAGAAATTGTCATCCTTGCCTGTCAACTGCTTAAGACAGGACATAAAATTTTGTCTTTTTTTACATATTGTTTTTGTTAAGCTGATGATAAATCTAAGTTGAGAACATGGGAAGATTATGGTGTCACTTTGATGGGACATTTACTTTCCTAGACAAAGTCTTGTATCCCTGTTTTATGTATGCCACATGTGGACATACTAGGTGATGGATTTATTGGGGCTCCTTGCTTGACCTGTTTGATTTGTCAGACAGTAGGGCTAAGGGAAGGTAATGCTAGAACATACCCTAGTGTACTTTACTATGAAATGCTGTGAAATGGATCTTTTTGTGAAATCTAGTTTATATTTAGAAAATGTGTGTGGCTATCAATAAATCACAGGACTCCATCTGCCATCATTTTTTTTTTTTTTTTTTTGGTACCAGGGATCAAACTCACGATCTTGTGTTTGCCAGGCAGGCACTTGAGCCACTGAGCTAAATCCCCAACCCATTCCATCTGCCATTTAAAGGGCAATAGGTCAGTGGCCATCCTCAAGACATGCAGGACAGGGTTCACGGGACAGACACGCCCAGCCTCCTCTGCACTCTAGAGGGACTGCTGGGCCTGCTCTGTCTCGGTTCTGTTTGTCCGGTCTTCTGCTGGTGAGGAGGCAGTCTTAGCTCTTGAGATGCCCCACTCTGACCTTTCCAGGACGAGGGTGATGACTCATGCGGCAGGTTGAAGAACTCACCATGAGCATGAGGGGAAAAGGTTGCAGGGGCTGGGGGGTTAGCTTAGCGACATGAGCGCCTGCCTTGCAAGCATGTGGTCTGAGTTCGGTCCCCGGTACCGATTTAAAAAAAAAAAGATTGCCTTTTTCTGATCTCATTTCTGATTTTTCCCTGTAACTTTGTACTTTTCCTTTTTTTTTGAGGCTTGTTTCTGCTAAAGATTAGAGAGAGAGGAACTCTGAACTGTCTCAGCATTTTCCCCTCCTATCCAACAACTAAGAACCTTTAAGTCTATAGAAAATGAGTGTTTGCCAGTGCCAGAGACAGAGAAGTCATCTTAGATGAGGGTTGCATGTCCCATCTGTGGGTCAGATGAGGCATCGGGGCTTTGCCGTCCAGGGGAACGAATGCATGTGAATGCATGTGAAGTGAATGCCGACCTAGTGTTCCGGGCAGCGGTCTGTCTTGGGAGACTGAACCTGAGAGCCTGTAGAAAAAGCAGCTTCTAGGTGAGGGCAGAAGGAAGTAGCTCCTGGAATACAGCACTTAAGGGACCAAAACACATTTAGTCTGAGGGAGAATCCCCAGCCTCCTGGCTCGCTCTTTCCCCTCCTAGGTCTAGTTCGCGTCATTTACGTGTGTAGGGGAAAGAAGTACTTTCACGGGTAAGTTGTGGTTGCTGAACGATGTGTGAAAGTAGTAACCTGTGAGCTTCATAACTGCAGATATAGAGACAGAAAATTTAGAGTGCATTTTGAGTAAAACAGCCTTGTCCTGCTGCTAAGGAATTAAGTAGGAGGCATAAATGGCTCAGAGACTTCTTTGCCCTAAGGCCTAGTGCAGGGTTTCTCTGAGCCATTATTTGACTCTGACTCTAGAAATGAGTTCTTATTCAGGCTGGGAAGGCTCCAACCATTTCTAATTTGCCCTCTGATTCCCCCCCCCCCCCATTTTCTTTCAAAAATTGGAAAGCAGTGGTTTAGGTCTCTTTTCAATCTTACTAGCAATGCTTCCTCCTTTAAATCTGTTTATAGCTGGAATAAGTGGTAGCTGTGCTTTTGCAAACAAGCTGAAGTTAGGAATATGAGTTCCCAGGGGGAGGTAGGGGTGCGAATCGGCAGAGGCGCCAGTCCAACCTGACCTATCTTCTGGTCACTCACTGAATGGCTGGAGCAGGTCACTTTGCGGAATGCCTTGAGAGAAACCAAGGAGGGACTAGAAGGGACACGTGTTTTTTCCCTCTTATGTTGCAGATGAAGAACTCAGCGTTGCATTCTCTTACTCCTTTGGAATGTATTGTTAAGCCCTGGGGATTGTTTGACCCTCATGTATTGAGAGAGAGCTGTTTTAATATTCTCCTGCACCTGCACGTGGTCTGCCTACTCCCTAGAGGCAAAGGGATGCAGTGGGGAGTATTGATTATAATACTGCTGCATGAGTAGAATTGTACTGTCAGAGGGAAAATGGTCAGAGTTACCCTCTGTCCAGACTTTCTTTGAGTTAAGGGATAATCCTTACTTGTATTCAAAATGTAGAGGTAAGCCAGAGGAAACCTGGACACCTCTGGCCCTAAGGCACAGCTGCCGAGCCTGGGGATCCCCTCCCTTGCCCTTTGGAACCCAAGCATGAGGTTTCCAAGGCAACCTTGATCAAAGCCTCATCCACTGTTGCTGAGCCATTTTCCCCCTTACCTGCTCTCAGTGACCTTAAACAAAGCAAACAAGATCTGGGAAAGTTTAAAGATGATCCTATAAGTACATTGAGGTCCTTAGGGGATGTATTCGGTCCTGTGAACTAGACCAGAAAGATGTAATGTTAACTCTTCAATCAAACCTGGACTTCTCATGAGACAAGCAGCATTACAAGCTGCTATTGCATTTGGAGATAAATAGCATATTGTTAATTTTAGAAAACAGGCAGCCAGAGGAACAGCTGGTTCCTATGGGAGCCCCAGCAGTCCCTACGCAAGACCTTTCCTGGCCTAGCAACCAGACAGGAGATTGGAACAGGAGACACCTTCAGAGATGTATTTTTTTAAAGAAAGACTTTATTTATTGCTTAAGAAATACAGACCGGAAAACTACAATACAGTTATAAAAGAAAAACACTCCAGGATTGTTGAGGGAATCTTCATAAGCATTATAGGTGTCTAGGTTTTCCTAAATTTTTCTGATGGGGAATAGGATGAGGAGGCTCAGAATAGAATAACAGCTTGGAATTTTTCAACTCTTTCCTGTTCCCTTACTTCATGGATGACAGCCAGCCACAGTCCTAGAGACACGACAACTGCACAAAACTAAGCAGCATCAAGAAATTATCCCTGAGCAAGAAAATAACCCTATTACCTGAACAAAGAAAGGATATAAACTATTATTAACTGCTCCAAGGTTGGGACTTAAATTCACTGTGGCACCTTCTATCTCATGACAGAAATGAACTAGTTTTTTTCTGTGTTGTGGGAAATACTTAATAAGAGTATGTAAAAGCTAAAATACATGCAAACCAGTTGTCAAGACATATATTCTTTCTCTTTTTTTTTGGTACTGAGAATCGAACTCAAGATCTTGTGCTTTTCAGGCAGGTGCTGAGACATCCCTGGCCAAAGACATATATTCTTGAAGTTTAAGAATGGCAAGAACGGGCTGGGGATTTAGCTCAGTGGCATAAGTGCCTGCCTGGCAAGCAGGAGGTTGTGAGTTCAATCCCTTGTACCAAAAAAATAATAAAATAAAAAAGAATGGCAAGAACTAAGTCCTTCAATTATCTTAAATTGTCAGCTATTCATCAGAAGGATGAGAACCCCTCTGCCTTCTTAGATCACTTACCAGAGGCATTGATAAAACATACATCCCTGGCTCCTGATCTGACAGAAGGACACATTATTCTTAAAGACAAGTGTGTCACCCAGTCAGCCTTGGGTGTTAGGACCAATGGCTTTGGCTCCAGAGAGCTCACCTCATGCTTGGGGGAGACTTGCCTCCTCAGGGTTTTATAATCTAGACCAGGAGGAGGCCAAAGGAAGAAAACTGGGACCAAGGGAAAGTGGCTGTGTCTGCTGCAGCCTTAAAAGGGACACACCCCAAGTCTGATTCTCGGGGCTCCAAGACAAACTCCATCACTAAACTCAGCTGCTACTGCTGCAGAAAACCAGGCCACCTTAGGGGAGATGGTGGTAAGAACCCTCATGACAAGAGGCCCCTGAGCCATGCATGCCCTGATGGCAAAAATGACTATTGGACATCAGATGGCCCTCTGAGGTGAAGGCCCCAAGGGTCAAAGCCATCTTCCCAGCTGGTCCAACAAGACCAAAGGGCCCTGGCACACTCTCTGCCTTCTCCCCTGGCAGGACTGTCCTCTCCATGGAGTCCCGGGTAATCATGACTCTAGAGGGAAAAGAAGCCAGCCAATTTCTGGACACTGGAGCATGTCTCTTGGTCCTTCAGCCCTGGCCCTCCCTCCACCTGTAACTGGCTATTTTCACAACCGTTACAATGTAATTAGGATGCTTTGGTGTCATTCATTCCTTTTTAATCATGCCTGAAAGCCCAGTTCCCCTCCTGGGGAGAAATATTGTACTTTGTTTGAATACTGTAATACACATGCCCCCAGGTCAGTACAGTGCCCCCCCTTATGGAGCAGAAATCCTGACCTGTGGGCAACTAAAGGCCAAATACGGGGCACCCCATTCAGGACCCCTCGGGGTCTCAGGAGCTATTCCTGTTGCAGGCAGTTGAGTTAGTTAGAAATATTATAGGCAGTGAGATAGGGCTGGGTCCTTGAAGAGGCCAGTGCAGAAGCCCAGATACCTTGCAACTATGGGGGAGACAGGCACCTCCTGCTGTGGGCCAGGCCTCAAGACAGAAGATCAAACAAATGCACCGACATCCTAAGGACTGATACTCTAAATAGGTCCCTGTTACCCTGAGGAAGCCTGGAGTCACCATTCCAATCCCCTAGGGAAGAGTCACTGGTCCCTAAGAATGCCTGCTTTCTACGTGACTCGCTTCCTCATTTGTCCCCCATTTAATCAATTTTACCTGAACTATTAATCTTATTGGCTAGCTATAGTTTTGTCCCACCTTATGCCCATCAGCCTTGTGAGTTCCCACTTTCCCCCACCTTGGACCAGTCTCACCCCATGATTTTACTCTATAAAAGTCCCTGGAAAAGACAGAGTCCTTGGCAACCCGCTCGGGTCCCCTTCTGTCTCTCTGAGACAGCAGCTTTCTTTCAATAAATATATTCTGCTCTTAACCTGCATTGTTCTTGAAATTCATTCTTCAATTTTAGAGAACACGAACTCGCACCGGACATAGTAGGTCAGGAGTTTCATTCCCCTGTATCATTCCTACTCCTCATTCCTCCATTCCTTTTCCTGCCCTAAAATAAACAGATACATAAATGTGAAGAAGGAAGAGCAATGAGACCTGCCCCAGAGCAGATACAGCTCAAAGGTCCTACTATTCTTCCCCCACTGGAGACAATACCGTCTAAAATCAATAACTTAAGGCACAAGGTCCACTAAACATTGTAGTAGCTCGTGCAACACTCCGGCCTTGGGAGTTAACCCAGCGGAGCGTGGAGGTTGGTACAGGCCCTGGACTGACGAATGAAGCAGTAGTGCCAGCCCGCACGGTGGCCCCGAACCCATGCGCGCTCCTTTCTCGGATCCCGGAAGATGCCGGTTGGTTTTCAGTGTTAGAGTTAAAAGATGCCTTCTTTTGTATTCCTTTACATACAGATTCCCGGTTTCTTTTTGCCTTTGGGAATCCTCACAAGCAGGTGTTTGAGCTGGCGTAGACTGCGCTTCCTCAGGGGTTCAGAGACAGGTGGAAGGCACAACTTCGGAACCTCGAGGTAAAATACTCGGTTCTTATATCCAAGGGAACCCGAAGGCTGGGAGAAGAGAGAATTAAACAAGTATTTTCCTTCCCACAGCCAAGGACCCTAAAACAGTTAAGGGGATTCCAAAGAACTATAGGCTTTTGTCACCTTTAGACAGCAGGATAAAGTGAGGTTTCACACCCCCTCTATCAGGTAATCAAGGAAACCCAAAAGGCAGATACGCACATTCTAACCTGACTCCCCAGCACCGAGCCTACTGGCCTCAAGGGGTAAGTAGTAACACCTGGTCCAGTAAACCTTATTGATTGGTCATAGTTTGCTGTACATTGTACCCACCTAGAGATTTTGCTCTATTATAATTTCTCCAGAAAGTGGGGACCATGGCAACTGATTCCTGTCTCTCGGGAGCTATGACTTGCACGTGATACTAACCAGCCATACTACAGGTTAATATATTTAATATAATGCTATCCTTGTTTTAGAGTGTGATCCTTATTGAGAAAAACTTTAGCTGAATGTGGTTGTAATTCCAGCACTCAGAAAGCTGAGGCAGAAGGATCTCCATAAGTTCAAGCCAGGCTGGACTATACAAAAGACCCTCTCTGGAAAAGAAAAAAAAAAAGTTGGCTGTAAGACAGTGTGTGATGCTCTGTCTCAGCAGTCTCAGTCACGATCTGTAGTATCGATAGGCCCAGTGGAGGGATCACCTGACACTGGCTGGTTGTTTGTGTGTGCTCTGTGCTGTTCCCACAGTGACATAGTTAACTAATGGTGTGTTTCTCACAGTGTGTCACCATATTAAACTGTCCTGGGTAACCTCAAGCAGGTTTCTTAATCTCAGCTCTTTGTTTCTAAAATGGGAACAATAGTCATTGTGACACTAGTTTTAAAGTTCTTAGTTTTAGAGTTCTGTTGGAGTTTTACTGATGTTAATTTTGGAGGGGAGCTGTTAATTTATTATCTAAAATAAACGGCATGGTGGTTGGTGGCGCAGGCCTGAGGCAAGATTACCATGAGTTCAAGGCCAGCCTAGGTAATGAGACCCTGCGAACAAAACAAAACAAAACAAAACAAAACAAAACAAAACAAAGGGACAATAAAGAAAGAAAAAAGTGTACTGAGTATGATTTCTTTTGAAGCCAAAATTGGGGGGCTGGGGATTTAGCTCAGTGGCTCAAGTACTTTCTTGATAGTTTTGTTTTTTGAGACAAGGTTCCCCCTGTAGTTCAGCTGGCTCTGAATTTGTGACAGTCCTCCTGCCTCAGCCTCAGAGGGCTTGGGATCACAGGGGTGTGCCGCTGTGCTCAGTTGCTTGTTTTTTTGAGACAGGCTGGGTTTGCGTTTGTGATTGTACCTCCTTGGCCTCCCAGAGCGCAGGGATTATAGGTGTGCACCACCGCACCTGGTTTTGTTCCTATTTTCTTGATAGCGTTTTTAATTTCAGAAAGAAAAAAACATTAAGTATGAGAGAAGAAAAGAAGTTAAAATAGTTACACTATTGATTTCTCTGAGTTCAGTGAAGAGAAAAATTTGTGCCGGACAATTGAATGCAGCTGTCTTGTGCCCTGGGTGAATGATTTGGGGATGGCGATGCGTAATGTGTGTACCATTGTTGTCCCCTGATTGACGTGTTTTGAAATTTTGTTCTAGTTTTTTTTTTTCTCTTTGAAATAAAATGGATTGGAGGGAGAAAGTATGAGAGAAAAGAAAACATCAAATATGAGAGAAATACCCCTCAACCCAGCTTTTTTTGCTGTTGTTTTTTGAGGCAGAGTCTCCTGTGCAGTTCAGACTGGCCTTGAATTCACTGTTGAGCCCAGGCTGGCCTCAGACTTGTAGCAGTCCTCTCTCAGCCTCCTGAGTGCTGGCATGACAGACACGTGCCATCACGCCTGGCTGGCTTTCTTTTTCTTCATTCTTTTTAGGAATTTTGTAATGAGAAAACATTCAGACTTCTTTGTGTGCAAAATCAGAAACACCTGTGACGGTATTCAGGGCGCTCGTTAGGTGCCTGAAGTGGTGCTGGTGACTGACCATGGAACTGACCTGATGTTTCATTTTATCTTTATTTTCACTTGAATTGTAATAGCCACCTGGAGCTAGTGGCGTCCATTGGCCTTGAAACAGAAGAAGGCGCTGGTGCCACCCCCCTGGGGTCCTTGCAGGCCCAGGTCACAGGTTGGCTCTTGGGTGAGGTCAGCTGGTGCCAGCAGTACCTGGTCTGGCTCTGCCGGGGCCTTAGTGGCGGTCACAGAGGAGGGCATGGCCCAGCCTTGCTTCTCACAGACCTGCAAGTGGGGATGAATGAGTCAGGCAGCAGCAGGGCCTGCTCCCTGGGAGCCAGCACTCGGGCTTAGGCAGCGCCTGTTCCTGACAGGTCTCCAGATGGCCTCTTCTGGCTTTCTCCCCTCCCTGCCCATGCTCTGTCCTCAGCTTTAACTCCATACACATATAAATTTAGTGATTTTTGGGGGGGGGGTCTTTTTGAGACAGGTCTCACTGCAGTTCAGGCTGGGCTTGAACTCACAGTGATCCTCCTTCCTCAGCCCCAGATGCTGGAATTATAGGCATGTGCCACCACACCCAACCTTATAATTTAGTTTTAAAAATTAAGCTGAGCAGGCTGGGGATTTAGCTCAGTAGCATAAGTGCCTGCCTGGCAAGCGCAAGGTTGTGAGTTCAATCCCCGGTACCTCAAAAAAAAAAAAAAAATTAAGCTGAGTGTGATGACACCTGTCATCTCAGCACTCTGGGTCAGTGATCACATGGTGTAAATAAGGTCAATCACAGAAGCCATCAGCAAAACGCAAATTAGCACCACAGTAGGGCATCACATTGTACATGCTGAGCTGTCAAGTTTAAAACATAAACTAGAAGTGGTGGTACACACCTGTGATTCCAGCATTCAGAAAGCTGAGGCAGGAGAATCGCTGTGAGTTAGAGGGCAGTCTGAGCTACATACTGAGCTCAAGCCCAGCCCAAACTGCATAGTGTGACCCTGTCTCAGAAAAACAAAATTTTGTGATTGATTCTGTCGGGAGAATGATGGAACTTAGTTCCTTTCTTTAATATTTATGAATATGATGCTTTTATCTATCGTCTATTTACTTTGCAGCGCTGGGGACCACGTCCAGGGTGTTGTGCATTCTGGCAAGCACTTCCTCTGCACTCCCACCAGGTCCCTCATTTATTTCAGTAGAAATGAGATGAATTCAAACCAGGTCCTGGAAGCTACAAACATTATTCAACTCGAGCCATACTGCCGAGAATGGGGTTGGCCTCAGCTGTTGGGGACCACAAATTCACAGTGACTGGTTTTGCATATTTCCCTGTGGATGAAAAGAAGGATTGGGATTGTTGATACCACCCATCTGGGATTTCCCATTGACTCTTCCAAGCATAAGATCATCTACGCCTTCCTGAGTCATCTCAGGATTATACTCAAGGACAAGATACTTCTAAGCATAAGATCACCTACGCCTTCTTAAATCATCCCAGGATTATAGTGGGTCGAGGTACTTCAAGCTTAAGATTATCTGCGGCCTCTGGAGTCGGAGTTTTTGGATGAACTGTGATCCTTTTTCTAGCCCCTCCTATCACTGTATAGACCAAATAAATAGTGGCTGTTGGGGAGTGGAGGAGGTGGGATCCAGGGACACTGACCTCCTAGCCATTGTTGGAATATGATACTTGTCTCTGTTTTTTATTTTTCTCTCATTCTAGCGACATTCTTGAGACTGTCAATCAGGATTCTTGGCCAGGTTCTCAGTACTGACTATCGGGACTGTGGGCCAAGTTCCCCATAACCAGTGGCCATGAAGGACGAATGGCAGCACAAAGTCTTAACACCACCAAGGGCCTGTGCAAAGCTCCAGGTAATCTTCAATTAAATGCCCAAGTTTTGGTGGGTGCAGTGGTGCACGCCTGTGTTCTCAGCGCTCTGGGAGGCCGAGGCAGGAGCACTGCTATGAGTGCACCCTGGACAATTTAATTTGAGTGCAGTCTGGGCAATTTAGAGACTTAATGAGTTCCTGTCTCACAGTAGAAAATAAAAAGGACTCAGGATGCAGCTCAGCCATCACATCTGGCTCCCAGCCCTTTTCAGTATTTATTTTCAGACAGGATCCTGCTAAATCACTGAAATGCCCAGCATGGGTATTTGAATTTTTGATCTTTCTGCCTGTACCACCCCACCTGACTGTGGTTGTTTTTTTTTTTAATGTTCTGAGACAGGGTCTTGTGATGTATACAACTCAGCTGGCCTTGAACTTGCAATGATTTTTGAGCCTCAGCCTCCAGACTGCTGGGATTGTACAGGCGTGTGCTACCACATCCAGCTGAGTTGCTTCTAGGGGCACAAGATGAACTTTGTCATAAAGGTGCATATGGTTATATGTCACCCATGTTTATTCTCTAGAATATTTCCATTGGTAAATTATGAATTTTTATTTTATGAGTTTTATTATGTTTAATTTAGCTTTTTTTTCCTTTTTGGTACTGGGAATCGAACTGAACTCAGGAATTGAACTTATGCTTGCCAGGCAGGTGCTTATACCACTAAGCTCTATCCCTGGCCAAGTTTTATTATGTTAATATCAAATATAAAATATTCAATTTTTAGTATTTATTGTTTATAAAAAGAATCAACACTTTCAATACTGACTTTTTTGGCTTACAAAGTCTAAAAAATAACGATAGAGATAAATTCCTATATGAATTACAATGAAAATACCATTAGAACTCTATAAAAATGATTTTTTTTTGATACCAGGAACCAAACTTAAGACCTCACACTTGCCAGGCAGGTACTTATGCCACTGAGCTAAATTCTCAGCTAAAAACAATAATCTTTATTTCTTCAGTTACACACTTAAGCAGTCTGCACACATGATGACAACACATTCCATACGTACATACTGCTCACACTGACAGCACATGTGTTCTGCTTCCCTGGCTTTTTTGTAGGACATACATGACGTCTTGCTAGTCTTGCTGTTTTGTCAGGAGGTTCTTATCATACTATACAATGTGTAGTTAACGGGAACATATCAGTAAAATAAAGTATTCTTATATCCTACTTGTTTAGAATAAACATCAACATTTTACAGCAGCTGTTTACTTGCTTACAAAACCTAAAAGATAGTATCAGAAATAAAAACTGAGGGGCTGGGGATCTAGCTCAGTGGCAAGGCACCTGCCTAGCAAGTGCAAGGTCCTGAGTTCGATTCTCAGTACCAAAGAAAGGAAGAAAGAAACGAAGAAAGAAAAACCTATGTGAGCTACGATGTGAACACAAGTCTACAACAGAAATTAGTTTTGCTCACCTGCCACCCCCAAGGCAGTCCTCACACATGACACCTGCATGTCCCGTGCACAAGTATCGCTTACACGGATAGCCCGTGTGTTCTGTTTGCCCTCCTTTGCTATAGGGCAGTGTTGGCATCTTGTTTTCCTGTTGTCACAGTAGGTCTTCATGTTGCTGTACCTGCCTGTTGACCTGTCAACTCACCAGTGTGCTCCCCAACTTTTTCGTGTAGTTCCCTGTGCAGAAACATTTTGTTATCCTCTGCTGTAAATAATTTCTTATAAGTTTCAGCCCCAATCTTCTAAGAAAATTTCTCTGGGGATATTTTATTTGTAAACTATCAAAAAATTTATGCTGGCCATGTTTAGGATCAAGTAAAACAACCACTGGACCATACTTTGTATTTCAGGTGACATCACAATTGCTGCATAACTCACCAACAGCGTCTCCTCCTTCTTCTACTTTGTTATAGAAAGTTACCATCTCAGCTTCTGTTCTGTCTCGGTTTCCTTATCAGTATTTCCATCATAGTGCAATGTTGCCATCAGCAGTACCCGTTTGTTTTTCTTTACCATATGTGAGGCCACTGTTACGTCTTTGTGAAATCCAAAGACTGTGCTGTGACAGAAGAGCTAAAAATCAATGGGCTGATGCTCTGTTAGACAAGATGTGCTTACCCAGCCCACCACATAGTTAGACCAATAGACCAGTTAGGTTTGACTGATCACATCAGCTTCAACTTAGAGATAGTCTGAGCTGACCACATCCATCTGGAGGGCCTGGACTGCCTGACATATAAACATATTCTATTTTCAAGGACTGTCCAGCTATGATACATTAGCCAAGGACATGCTTAGTTTCAACCACCCCCTCAGCCCCAGGTCCCTCCCTATTTATTCCTGCCTTATGACTAACAGCCCCTCTGACTAACCTGCCTGGAACAAACCTGCCTGACAACATATGACTTGATTCATATGTTGTCATGTGATAACCTGCTAATATAAGCTGCTGTTTCTCAGTCAGCACTGGTGATTTGGACTTGGTCCTACCAGCCTGCTGCCATAATAAACCATTGCCTTTCAACTCCTCTCTGCAAAGAGTCTCCCATTTGGTTTGATATCAGACTTCCATAATAGTCTATAAAATTTTCTGGTTTGAAATTGCACCATTTCATTTGGAATTTCTGCTTCTGTTTGTACAGTTCCTCTGCTGGTCAACTTGTGCTCTGTTAGGAAAGGTGACATTAGTTGAAAACTGGTGAACCAGTTGTCTGGGGTTTTGTTTATTTGCTTGCTTGTTTTTGAGACAGGATCTCTCTGTATAGACCAGGCTGGCCTTGAATTCACTATCTAGCCCACGCTGGCCTTGAACTTGCAGCAACTGTCTTGCTTCAGCCTCCCCCAAGTGCTCCCCCAAGGTGTGTGCCACCACACCCAGCCTGGTAAACCAATTGTTGAATATCACATTCCATTTAGTTTGGGAAATGAGAGCATAACATCATTTGGTTCATTACTATGTGTTGGAGCCATTGAAGCTGAATATACGTGCAGGGCTGTGGCATGGCCCGGGCATGGCTGAACTGAGAATGAGGAGACACCTCAGGAGGCAAGATAGGCCACAGCTGAGGATAGTTTTCCCAATTGGCATCATTTGTTGCTCTGAGGGGTCCTTGAACCCCTCCCAAGATCCAGCTCAGTTTCCTGCATTTACCACTCAACTCCTTGTTTGCTCTGATTAAATACAGGTTGTTGGCTAGCAGAGTTATGGGATTGGGGATCTAGGCACAGACCCCAACATATATGAACATCTGATGCTAAGTTCCAGGATAAATTTCAAAATTGAAAGCAGGTCTTTGTATCTACAAGGGCCTCCATTTTTATCCTAAATTTTGAAGGTTTTTTTTGGAATATACTGCCTGAAGCTACAATGACAAATGCCTCAAGATGGTCATCAAGAGTCGTGTATTCAGGTGGTGTGGAAACTGCTTGGCAGTTACTCATAAATCTCTCAAATCTTAAGTGGAAAGCAGCCAGATTATCATTTTTGTTTCTTTCTGGGCAAATGGTTTTGTCATCAAACCACAGGCAATTTTGAAAGAAACCAAATCTCCTCAGCATCATTGTTATTCTATAAACCTCAAGCCCACACCCAACACTTTTCCTTAAGTCTTTTACATTCCTGTGATTACCAGCGGAAAACCCTAAGTACAGTATACCTAGGAAAGCTTTCAATTCAGCTAGTGAGGTGTCATAATGACAGTTTTTGAGTATTCTCAACTCATTTCACCATCACAGGGATGTGTAAAAGTCATCATCATCATCCATGCATCAGTGATCTGATGATTCATTTTGTTTTCTTTCTTCTCCCCTTCTCTTTCTCTCTCTCTCTGTCTCTCTCTCTCTCTCTGTGTGTGTGTGTGTGTGTGTGTGTGTGTGTGTGTGTGTGTGTTTGAGACATGGCCTTGCTATATAGTTCAGGTTGGCCCTGAACTCACTAGGTAGCCCAGGCTGGCCTCAAACTCATGGTGATCTTCCTGCCTCATCCTCTGGAGTGCTGGGATTACTGGCATGTTCCACCATGCCTGGCCTGACGATTCACTTTTGACCTCCTCTAAAACTTGCAAATCTGGTTTCTCATGTGCCATTACTTAATTGGGCAACTTCTACCAGAAAAAAAAAAAAAAAACACAAATGCACAGAAATTTAGCAATGAGCACTTCATGGCTACAGCCTGTTGCTGTTTGGAGCACCTGTACACACCTTGGTATTCATCTGCCAAGTGGTGAAAGCAGATGGGCTTTTGCTTACCCCAGCCCAGCTATAGTGAGTCACCTCCACATTCCGTTGTGGCACAGCACTACCTACGGTACAGAAGAGTGCTGCCTGCATTTTACCCCCGTGATGCTCGGGTAAACACATGCAAAACCTGCTAGATGGAGCACTATGTTTGCCACTTCTACACACATGTATGCACCTTGCTGTTTGTCATACCAAGTGGGTTGATTACTTCATGTCCCCCAGTGGAGCTACTGAGGTGCTAAAGTACTAATTCAGGGGGCTGAGGTGTAGCTCAGTGGTAGAGTGCTTCCTTAGCATGCACAAGGCCCTGAGTTCAAGCCCCAGTATCACCAAAAAAAAAAACTTTGGGGATGGGGATTTAGCTCAGCGACTCAAATACTTGCCTGGTAAGTGAGGTTGTGAGTTCAATTCGCGGTACCCCACCCCCCAAAAAAACTGATTTGGAAAAAAAAAGCCAAGTGTGGTGGTGCACTCCTGTAATCCCAGCCCTTGGGAGGCTGAGACAGGAGGCTTGTTGCATGTTCCCAGTCATCCTGAGCTACAAAATGAGCTCAAGGCCAGCCTGAACTGCAAGGTGAGACTCTGTCTCAAATAAGGCAAAAATAAACAAATAGGCAGAGAGATAAAATTAAAGTACTAATTTACAAGGCCAGGGATATTTACAATTACAAGCTAATTTACAAGCTCAGCGGCACAGCTGCCTCCCTGGCAAGCACAAGGTCATGAGTTTGATTCCGGTACCAAAAAAACAAAAACAAAAACCTGTTGTTTTGGGCTGGGGATTTAGCCCAGTGGCATAAGCACCTGCCTGGCAAGCACAAGGTTGTGAGTTCAACCCCTGGTACACCCACAGAAAGTACTAGTTTACAGTAGAGGAGGATGGGATGGATTGGTGTAACCCAGTGTTGTGTCCCAGCTAGAATTTATGTTTTGTTTTTTGTTTTTGAGAGGAGGTTCTCACTGTGCGGTTCAGGCGGGTCTAGAGCTGGGGTGACCCTCCTACTGCAGCCTCCTCAGGGCTGTGCTTACAGGTGGGTGCCATCATGCCCAGCCTAATGGAAAAATATATGCACTGCAGTACACTGCCGAGGACAAAAAGACAAGTTGGAAAGGGAGAGGATATTTGTAAATCATACATCTGATTAGAGACTTGTTTCAGAATATCTAAAGAACTCGCCCAAGTGAAAAGTAAAGACAACTAAAAATCCAATTAAAAAGCAAAGCATTAGGGGCTGGGGATTTAGCTCAGTGGCTTAAGCGCCAGCCTGGCTAGTGCGAGGTCAGGAGTTCAATCCCCAGTACCAAAAACAAACAAACAAACAACCCAAAGCATTGTCAGGCTTGGTGTTGCACACCTGTAATCCTAGCACTCTACCAATTAGGAGGCTGAGGCAGGAGGATCGTTGCAAATTCAAGGCCAGCCTGGGCTACAAAGTGAGCCCAAGGCCAGCCAAACTGCAGGTTATAGTGAAACTTTGGCTCAAAAAGACAAAAAACACCTCCTCCCCCGCCAAAAAAAGCCATGAAGGATTTGACCAGTGAACTCCTTCCTTACTTGGTCCATGTGTGCCAGCTCTAGTCCCCTGCTTAGATATGGAAGCGCTGCCCATGTGAGCTGCTCTGCTCCTGAAGTCTTCAGTTGCAGAACATTCCAGTGAAACTGTACCGGGAATCAACCACTATTGCTGAGCGCCGGCCGCGACGCCTGTGGCCCTTTGCTGTGTCCCCTCTGTGCAGCACGGCGGCTCCCAGCCTGTGGGGCTGATGCACAGGGGCAGCAGGGATGGAGACTGAATCTGGGACACAGGGGTCTGTGGCTAGAAGCCACTGAAGGTGGACGCCTCTCCACTTTCTGTCCTATGTAGCTGAAAACTACACTTCCCAGGATTCCTTGCTCCCCCCTGGGCTCCTGCTCCCATGGGCCACCGAAAGGCAAAGGACAGCACAGGGCTGCCTCTGACCCTCCAGGGCTAGCCGCAGCCAGCCGCAGATCCTGAGCGCCAGCACATGCTGTGTTGGCAGCGCCGTCTCTGACATCCCCGCACCCAGCTCCAGTCCCCAGGGTTTCTCCCCTAAGCCCCCACCCGTCCTTTCTCAGGTCTGGCATTCATGGGCTGCACCCTCTGCTCCACACTGAATGGAGGCTGTGCCCAGTGTGACTTTGGAGATGTCACCTAAGGCAACACAGGTGGCCCTCAGGGACCACCTTTCTTTCTGGATGATGCTGAGGATTGAATCCAGGACCTAGCACAGTGTGGGAGGCTGGCTCTTGCAGGTGCAGGTCCCATGAGCTCTAAGGTGTCCCCTGGAGCCTCCAGCCACCCACCCAGATGAGCCAGGGCCCTGGCCCAGGACATGTCTGCCCAGACCCACATTGGGGGGTCCAGCCTGGGGAGTCCAAGTCACCACCCAAGCTGATCCCAAGAGTGTATGTGTGGTGTGAGGATGGGACCCAGGGCCCTGCACGTGCCAGGCAAGCACTAACCACTGAGGCACAGCCCAACCATACTCGTTTTTTTGGATACTGGGGATCGAACATCATGACCTCATGCTTGCCAGGCAGATGCATATGCTGCTGAGCTAAATCCCTGGCCCCCAAATTCTTGTTAAACAGAAACTGAGAAAGTGATCCAGGGATCATTTGGTTGTTTTTGGTTTTTGAGACGGGATCTCACTGTTTAACCCAGCCTGACCTTGCACTCAGTCACGCTCCTGTCTCGGTCTCCAGAGTGCTGGGATTACAGGCGCGTCCCACAAAGCTGACCACTGTTGTGACAGTTGCTTCCTGCAGGGAAGCATCTCTGGGTCACCTCTGGGTCCACTTTTCTCTTTCAGGATGATGCTGAAGATTGAATCCAGGACCTTGCACGTTAGGAAACCACTCTACCACCAAGGGATGCCCACTCCCAAAGCCCTAGAATCAATTTTTTGCTATTCCACAGTCTTTTGACACATGGGGAAATAAGTTCCTATATTTTGTGGTTACATTTTGGGGTATTTTTTTGGAGACAGGGTCTCATTATATCACTCAGGAAGGCCTTGATGTCACAGAAATCTTTCTGCCTCAGCCTCTTAAGAGCTGGGATTACAGGCATGTGCTGCCATGCCCAGTGCCAATTCCATCTTAAATACTTCATATTTGAAATAGTGTGTGTGCTGGGTTTTTTTGCGGGGTGGATGCTGAAGACTGAACCCAAGGTGTTGACACTGAGCTGCATTCCATACATATTTTTGAGACAGGATTTCAGTAAGTTGCTAAATTGCCCAACCTAGGCTGGGACCTGTGACCCTCCTGCCTCAGCCTTCTAGACTGCTGCGATTACAGGTGTGCCACAACCAGGTTTGTTATCTTCTTGATGAGCATCTTTAATTTCAGAAGGAGTAATTATGAGAGAAATACCTTCCTGAATACACACCCACCCATCTAGCTTTTAAAAAATCTCTTTTTGGGGGGGGGGTACTGGAGATTGAACCCAGGCCCTTTCCACTGAGCTATATCCCTAGTCCTTTTTATTTTTCATTTTTTGAGACAGGGTCTCGCTATTTATCTAGGCTAGCCAAAATCCTCCTGCTTCAGCTTCCTGAGTGCTGGGATTACAGGCCTGCACCACCATGCCAGTCTCCTCCTTACATTTTGAGACTGGGTCTAAATTATTGTAGAGGCTAGGACTAAACATGGGGGTCCCCCTGCCTCAGCTTCCTGGATTGCTGGGATCACAGGGTGCACCGCTTTGATCCCACATCTGTTGTCTTCTCATCATGTTATTAGTTCCTGTCATCTAGACTCTTCCCTGGGGGCCCTGGACACATACTGCAATGCAGGTCCTGAGTGGGGAGCACAGAATTTTATTGTTCAGAGTCTCAGTCTGTTCTGTAGCCATCTGGGTTCTGGGTGGAGGTGACCATGAACTGCCTCCCTCCACTGTGGTCCCATGGGCCCACTCGGCTTGTGTTCCAGGTTCAAAGTGCACTGAGAGAGCTTCACAGTTTAATACTTCCTGGATGCTCAACTGAGGCAAAGTGACAAGATGGCCCTCCCGCCCCCCAGCCACAAAAATAAAACCCCAAGCCCCCAGCAGCAGCTGCTGCGGCTGTATGAAAAAATAATACAAACTCTTCTTAAAAAATAGATTACACAGAAAGAACCCAGAGGACAGAGGGGCTCGAGGGCGGGAGGGCCTGGGGCGCTGAGATGATCGCAGAACCGGGCTGCTGGTGGACACTGGCCTTGCTACCACCAGGGCCGGCTCCCCCTCCACAGGGTCCTCTCTGCCCGAAGGGACCCTCTGCACCCTGAGGCCTGTACCTGCTTTTCACTAAAGTGGCTTTGATAATGAACAAAAGAGACCCAGGGCAACACCCAGGCCTGCCGCCTGGCCGGCCAGCATGCAGCGCCAGACCTTGTCTGCTTTGCGGTGGGGTCCCATCCGACCTGCCCGGCTGCTCCCCAGACACCCTGGGGGTTGCCACTCCTGGGAATCCCTACACACACACGCACGCGCGCGGCTTCTTCTGCGCCCAGCCCCCCTCAGGACCATTCCAGAGGTGGCTTCCAGCCTGCACGCACAGAGCAGGTATAGACAGGTGCAGGCCAAGGGGTTGCAGGGCGGTTTGTGGGATGGGCATAGCTCACCGGCCCTGCAGCTCATGCAGGAGAGTGCGGCGACCTCACCGAGACAGAGGTAGGGCAGGGCAACATGACAGAACACACACAGCTCTGGGGGCCACGGCAGGGGGTGGGGGCACGATCCAGGGAGAAGGCAAGTTAGGGCCTGGCCACCACCTGCGAGGGAAGCTGCCGAGGGTGCGCCCTCCTGGGCGGGACGGGCAGCCAAGGAGCGGCTCAGTCAGGGACCTCGGGGTGGGCAGGCAGTCCGCTCTCCCCCCGCCGGTGGGTCTCCCAGAAGGCCCTGTCCAGCTGTTCCAGTTGCGGACCCAGAGGCAGGTGGCCAGCCAGGTGCATGCGCAGGGTCTCCAGCCACCGCTCCAGCTTCACAAAGGAAGGCCTGGGGACAGGCAGGTGGCCACTGGGGTGGGCTCTCCTTGAAGCCCACCCCAAGCCGCCACAGGCCAGGACCGCATCTTCTTACCTCTTCTCAGGGTCCAGATCGCAGCAGCGCACAGTGATGGGGAAGAAGCTCGGGGGGCAGTTGGGGGGACAGTAGCGGTCCAGGAAACCTCGCACGTTAAGGCCAAAGTCCATGGTGCGGGGCAGGTAGTCAGGGTCAGCATTCACCCGCCCAATGATCTGTCCAGCACAGGCCCGACGATTAATCGGGGGGGGGGGGCTCCCACAGTTTGCCCATCGCACAGTGCTGGGCGGGTCACGCCCTCAGTCTGGCCATGGGAAGGAGGCGAGGATGGGAAGTACCAGGCCCAGGTGCCACCGCTGCCCACCCCGGACCTACCTCACACAGGACAATGCCGAAGGAGAACACGTCCACCTTCTCGTCATAGCGGTGGCCTGCAGAGAGACTGTGTGTCAGTGGCGACGGTCTCCGGAGCGCCAGGCCTTAGGCTGTGCCACTCCCCAGCAGCTCCGCGGGAGGACAAGCGCTCTGGGCAGGAACACCATGCCCTGCTCGGCCACTCCCCGCCGTGTGACCCCGGCAACCACAGGCTCCTGAAAGACGAGGCCACCAGACTCTGGGGACCCGTGAGTGCTGCTAGGCTGGAGGGAGCTGGAGGTGCTCAGGGAACCTCCTGTCTCACCCCAGCACTGCCAAACAGAAGGCTGTGCAGGCACAGTGAAGTTAAGAGCTGGGGACAAGACGAGCCTGGGGCACCTGGGGGGCCTGAGTGCCATCAAGAGCGCCCTTAAAGAGGGACGGGGAGTGGAGGTGCACAGAAGAGGCAGGGGCTGCCGAGGAGCAGCCACAAGGCAGGAAACTGGAGACCACGGGTCCCCTCAGCCAAGCGGGGACGGTGGCCCTGCAGGTTGTGCTCCCAGCCTCAGCCTTGACCACCGGAGACTGCTACCCGGTTTACAACAGCTTCTTAGGAGCTGCCTCAAGCCACTGGTCCAGGCCCTCTAAGCCTGTTTCACTGCCTGTAAAACGGGTATCATCTGCCCATGGACATTACGATTGTCAGCTGCTTTTTTTCCTCTTTAAGTACTGGGGTTTTAACACAGGGCCTTTGCACGAGCTATATCCCTACTCTTTCTTCCCTCCCCCTCACCCCCTTTCACAGAGGGGGTCTCACTATGTAGTCCAGGTTGGTCTTGAACTCACTATGTAACTCAGGCTAGCCTAGAACTCAGTGATTCTCCTGCCTCAGCCTCCTTAGTGCTAGGATTACAGGCATGCACCACCTTGTCTGGCCACTCTTGTTCTTTGAATGCTAACCTGTATTAATCCTCACACCACCCTTAATGACAAGGCTATTTCACAGGGTGTGTTATCTGGGAACGACATTAACTGTGTTGTTCACTGGCCCACCTGGAATATATCCCCGTGTGTCACCAGCTTGTGGAGGGACCTTAATACCTGTGGTTTGGACACACAGTGACTGCTGATGGCAGAGAAAGGCAGCAGAAGAGGGCCTGTGGCCTCTAAAGATGTCCATGTCCTAATTCTGGGATCTGTGGATATGGCACCTCACATGGGACTTTACAGGTAAACTAGGGGTGTGTTCACGCACATGTGCAGGGTTGGGCTGGACCTCAGAACCCTGTGCCTGTCAGTAAGTGCTGACCCTAGGACAGCATTCAAAGGAGGAGAAGACCTGGGATTACCCAAGTGAGCCTGTATTGGCCAAGGGTTCTACCCAGGGAGGTGGGGCTCAGCAGCAGAGGAGAAGGGGTAGGAAGAGGTTGAGCTGCTGGCTCTGGGGACAGAGGCAGGGCTGGAGCTCAGGAATGAGGCAGCCTGGGAGTCAGAAATGGACAGGAAGCAGATCCTGCTGCAGAGCAGGCACAAGGCCCAGCCCCGGGACACCTTCTGGGAGTTTAGCCCAGAAGACTGCAGTGGGGCCTGTGGCCTCCAGAATGGTCTCATCATTTGTTCCAAGTACGTGCAAATGCCCCACACCTGAGATGGGGAGATGGGAACTAACACAGGACACAGAAGGAAGCCACAGGGCTGGGGAGGCCGGGGCGCTGGCTGAGGCTGTGGTGACCCCAGGCTCGGGGCCCCTTGTGTGCCACACACCGTTGATCATCTCGGGTGCCATCCAGTAGGGGTTCCCCACCACTGTGTACCGCTTTTTGCGGTCTGGCTTCTTGAGGCTCCGAAGGTCCTCGGGCTGTGTCTTGTCATCCACCATGAGTCGTGCCAGCCCAAAGTCGGCCACCACCACATTCTTGTTCTGGGAAGGTGAAGTAAGGTCATGCTGAGATACAGACCTGGTCTGGCTGCCACTAGCCAGGCCCTGCAGCCACCCACAGAGTGCCAGAGGACACACTTGTGACACTGTGGCCCCAAGGTCCCCAGCTGGCCAGAGCTCCTGAAAGGCCAGTGTGGCTCTACCCCTGCAAGTTATGTTCTTTGCCTTCGCCAGTGCTCCCCCAAACCATCCCAGCACCCTCACTCCTTCCCCAGGCACCACCTCTGCCCACCAGGGCACAGGCGCTGCACTGCTTGGGAAGGAAAATAAGCATTCCAACCAGGCCCTGGGTGGGGCACATCACAGGCTGCACTCGTGTGTGTGTGTGTGTGTGTGTGTGTGTGTGTGTGTGTGTGTGTGTGTGTGTGAAAGAGAGAGAGAGAGAGAGAGACCTGGAGTCTGAACCAGGGCTGTGCACTAAGCTACATCCCCACTCCCTTATACATCTTTCCCTTGACACAGGGTCTCACTAACTCAATAAGTTGCCAGGCTGGGCTTACACTTGGCGATCTTTCTGCCTCAGCCTCCCAGAGTACTGGGATTATGGGTGTGCACCACCCTGCCTGGTCAGACTGTATCATAAATTCTCTAACAACCCAGTGAGGTGAACAATCCAAACCCAGCACCACTTCCCTCTAAAACCAGCAAACTCTGAGGACAGCAGGTGGGGAGGGGCTGACCACCTCTTGGGTAACTAAGGCAAATGCTGCTGCTCTCAGAGCTCTGTCATCTCAGGTGTGACACCAGGTGGCAGACACATGGGACAGGTAGTCTTGCCCTGGGATCCCTGGACCTGCCTGTCACCCTGGGAGGTAGTCCTCAAAGGCCAGGGCGACGGGTGACTGTCCAGGGCTGATTCCTGCTCCATCCTTTTCAGAGGACCTTGGGGTCAGGGATCAGCACTTCCACAACCCTTGCAGGGTCTTCAGAGATAGGTGCTGTAGCGCCCACCAAGGGAAACAGCTTGAGGGAGCCCAACGAGGGCCGGCTATGCTCAGACAGGTGTGTGCGCACGTGTGCTAAGCACGTGCTCTGTCACCGAGCTGCCCCCACCCCTCCAGCCCTAGACAGACCTGGGGACAGGTGGGTTCCTAGCTCTGACTCTGAGGGGGCACTATGTGCTGAGGTTTTGGGGCCCACAGAGCTCCAGCCTCTCTGCATTCTGCCACCCCCTAGATCGGAGCCCAGCTTACCTCTCGGACCAGGCAGTTGTGGGAGTTGAGGTCGCGGTGGATGATGTTCATGGAGTGGAGGTAGGCCTGTGGGGACGTGAGGGACACAGGTGTTGGGAGCCCCCAGCTCACCCCCGCCATAGTCTGACCAGGTACAGGGCTGGGGATCTTCCCATTCTTGGTCTGTGTCCCCTGCTCCTGTCCCCCGTGGGGCCCGTTTTCAGAACCCTTATGGCACCAGAGTGTAGTGCCAGGGGCCACCTCGCAGGCAACTCACCATCCCTGATGCGATGTCCTTGGCAAAGCTCACCCTCTGGCTCCACGGGTACTGGCTGTCCTGGGAGGTAGGATGAGCCATGGGGGCCAACAGGGTGACAGGGACAGGTATACAAATCAGAGCAATGACATGTCCTGGAGATCTGACAACCCCAGGTCCCTCTGTAGCCACAGCTGTCTGCTTGCAAGGGGTTTGGGTGACCAGCTCACATGCAGCATTTTCTAACAACTGATCTTGGACACGAATATTTCTTTAGAGTTCCCAGCCTGCCTCCTCTGAACAGAAAATCCTACTGTTGTCCCTCAATATCCGAGGATTTATTTTACTGGTGATTGAACCCAGGGCCTTTGCAATGAGCTATATCCACAGTTCCTCTTTTTATTTTGAGACAGCGTCTCACTAATCAGTAAGGTGCCCAGGCTGTGACCCTCCTGCCTCAGGTAGCTGGGATGGCAGGGCACCCCTTGCCTGGTTAACCATTTCTGTTTGTAAGCGGATTATCTCAGGAACAGGATCTGGTTATGGTGATGGGAAGCTGGTCACACAGAGTTCAAATCATCTTCAGGTACCGGATTACATTAAAGGCATGAGGAAGCATGCTGTGGACTGGCGTGTGGCGTGTGGCATGGAGGTCACACTCACCAGGGGTGGCAAGACCACACTGTGGGGAATACCAGCAAATTGGCCTGAGGAATGCAGGGTCAGGAGCTTGGCCGGGGGTGAGATCTCAAGATCTCAGAGTGACGCTGAAATGGGTTTAACTGCAGGACTGGACTGCAGCACAGTGTCCAGCACACAGCGCCTGACAGCTTCCTTCCAGCATTTTTTTTTTTTTTTTTTTTGAGACAAGGTCTTACTATGTCATGCAAGCTGGCCTGGAACCCACATAACCTGGGCTGGCTTCAAATTCATGGCAATCCTCCTGCCTCAGCCTCCAGAATGTGGGAATTACAGGCATGTACCACCATGCCCACCTCCAGCACTTTATTTCCAAAGATGGACTTGTAATCATACCTAAATCCTTTCTTTTTTTCTGGTATCGGAGACTGAACTCACGACCTCACAAGAACCCCAATCCTTAAGAGAGTCCTGAATTTTATGAACCATGTCCAAGAGTGAAATGATTTCATCCACCACAGACAGGGAGCTGCAGATGCCTCTCCTGGGTGCTCTGCCTCGGCAGGGCACGGGCCCACACAGCCACACCAGCGCCGCCAGGCCCGCTTTAGCAGGCATGCAGCTCTGGGCCCTGAGCCAGTCCCCAGGCAGGCACGGCACGAGGGCCTGCGCCCCACACTCACCATGCCCTTGATGATGCTGCGCAGCGTGCCCCCCTGGATGTACTCAGTGATGAAGTTGAGTCGCTTGTCCTTGTAGAGCACCCCGATGAACTTGAGCACATTGGGGTGCTCCAGGCACCGCATGACCTTCACCTGCCGGGCACAGACAGGTTGGGCCCACACCCTTCCTCCTCCATCTGAAAGGCCTCGGTCCAGCCCCTCCCCAGGGCACCCAACCAGGCAGATTCTGTCTTCTCTTCCCCAGTGGCTCCGATGTCGCATTCACCCAGAGCCCCTGGCCACCCACTCCGCACAGGGAAGGACTGGGGACCCCAGGGACCTCCTTGAGGAACGTCCTCTGCGTCTCCTCGTCGAACCGGATCAGTTCCTTCATCACCATCACCTCACCCGTCTCCCGGTGTGTCACCTGGGGGGACAGCGAGACACGGCGACTCAGGAGCGACAGAGGCCTGCCATTGCCTGCTCTGGGACTGGCAGGGAGACAGCACTGGCTTTGGGCTCCTCAGAGGGCTCAGGGGTCACTGATGGGGGTCACTGACAGGACTGATGTCAGCCAGCTGATGGGGCAGGGCAGGGACAGGGTAGGTGTCCTGGGCCTCTCTGGACACCTGTGCAGCACCTTCGGTATAATCCTGGAAACGTGAAAGGTAAGAGGCTGAGGTGGGGTGACACGAGGCCCAGCGCAGGGATCCAAGGAGGGGGTTTGACTGGGCTCCTGTCCTCTATGCCCAGCCCAATGGGCCTCAATGTGCATAAAGTTCTGTGTCTGTGGCAATAGGTCCCTTCCCATCTCCACGAGGGTGGGGAGCCTGGAAGCCAGAGCGCCTGCGTGGCGGGTTCTGAGGTGCTCCACCCTGCACCCCATACCTTGATAGCCTGGCCGAAGCAGCCCTTGCCTAGCACCTCCCCGTGGATGAGGTCCGACGGCCTGAAGATGCGGTGCGGCCGGCAGACCACACGCAGGGACTCAGAGCGGCCCAGGTCCTTGCGCTGGGAGGCAGGTGAAGCCAGAGAACTGGCCCCCGGCGATGTGTCAATGCTGCAGCTCCTCCTGGGGAGGGATATGGTACCTGGTACCACAGGGGAGGTGGTACCCAGCCAGAGCCCTGTGTCCCCTCTGGACCAGCCACTCGGCAGCCCCTAGAGTGGGTGGCACGTCTCAGTCCTCCTGGGTCCCAGGGCCCCTGACTCCTAGGGCCCACTGCTGTGCAGGTGCCCTTGATGGGAATGTTTGTCCTTGGCCCCCTCGCCTGGTGGTCTAGGGTCAGACACTGTCACCCAGGCTCTGCGGGGGTAGAGGACACCTGCATGGGGTGGCTGGTGACCATTAGTAGACGTCTCACAGGAAGCCAGAGCTCCAGATGAACAGAGGTTGAGGGGAGGCACGTGACTTTGACCACTCAATCTCAGAGCACTGCTGTCACCCCAGATGGCAACCTCACAGGAGTCCTGTGCAGGCCCCACAGGAAGAGGGGTGAGGACCAGGCTGCCTCTGGGCTTCCTCCTCCTACCTGCATCTGAGGACAAGGGACTGTGGCACCTGCTGCCTGGACCACTGCCACAGCCCAGTGGCTGGCTCTGGTCTTCAGTGTCCCCACCCCAAGCCCCTGCTGCAGAATAGACCAGTGTGGCCTTTATGAAACACACTCCTGTGTTGCCAAGTCCCTTCAGGGGCCATGCTCCAAGACAGGTAGAGCCCAAAGACCCCTGCCATCCCTGCTGAGTCTGCCCAGGGTCCTCTCCCACCTGCCTCATGTCCCCAACATCCTGAGCTCATTTTAGCTGGCTGCACCCTCAAGCCTAGATCCTGGCACACTCTAGTAGCCCCTGCCTGTGTTTTCCTCCTCCTGGTCTTTCCCTCTCAGAGTTCCTGTCCTCACACCCTGGGGCCACCTCCCTGCATAGTCAGCAGAGGACAAGGACCCAGGGCAGGGCCCACCTGCCCAGGAGGGGACTCACAAAACAGGCTTCTGCCGTGTGCTGACCACCTCTCCACTGGGGGTGCAGGCTGGGGAGCCCAGGGGGCTGTGTATGGATGGCAGTCCCTGGCTCAGTGAGTCATGGGGGTCGTGCTCGATTGTCAGCTGCAGCAGGCGGCTGGTCTCCTGGATCAGCAAGTCGATCTGGGACACAGGTGCACAGGCGAGGTGGCTATGGCAGTGTGGAAGGGGACTCAAGGTGAAGGCACTTCTTCCACACTGCTGGTCACAGGGCCCTCCCCTACCTCGTCCAGTGGCACATTCCGGATAGGGGTGCCGTTGATTTCCAGGATCCGGTCTCCCACGTGGATAGAATTCTTCACATCTGGGCTCATGCAGCCCGGGTCCACTCTGGGGGTGGAGCAGTGGTGAACTCATTCCTGCCCATCTAAAAAGCACTAGATCGGGGGTGGGGGTGGGTACAGTTCCTCTTGTATAATTGGGAGGTATAAATTCTGTAATCGATTACTGATGTCTGCCACAGGTATGGCTGTGGAAAGGGGCACTGCAGGTATCTGCTGCCTTACACAGAGGCTTGGTCCCACTGCAAAGTTCTCCTGTGCCATGGGGGACAGATGTATGCTCCATCTGCCTGGGGTGCTTGAGCAGGCAAATGTCCTAACAGGAGTCCTGAAGGGTCCAGATCCACTGGCCTACACTCAACTCCATGAATTTCCCGCTCCCCCAGAGTTGGCTGGCAGAGCTGGCAGTGCCCTGGGCACAGGAGCAGGGAAAAGCAGGATGAGGACTGTGATTTGCTGTCCATGACCTCACTCATAGATTGGCCAACCTGCCCAATTTCCTTGCGGCTTTTTATTCTTCAACGTGACTTACCCAGTTTTCTGCTTTGACTTTATTTCATAAAAGTTATTTTAGAATGCACTGTCTCTGTCCTAGCTCCTTTTGGGCTGGGGAAGGGGTAGGGATAAAGCAGAGAGAAGAGTACTAGCTTTAAGAAAAGAACTCTGAACTGGGTATGATGGTGCATGCCTGTGATCCCAGCACTCAGCACTTGGGGGCCGAGACAGGAGTGCCATAAACTCAAGTCCAGCCAGGGCTACACAGTGAGTTCAAGGCCAGCCTGAACTACATGGCAAGACCTTGTCTCAAAAAAAAAAAAAAAAAAAAAAAAAAAAAAAAAAAAGAAGAAAGAAGAAGAAGAGGAGGAGGAGGAGGAGGAGGAGGAGGAGGAGGAGAAGAAGAAGAAGAAAAAGAAGAAGAAGAAGAAGAAGAAGAAGAAGAAGAAGAAGAAGAAGAAGAAGAAGAAGAAGAGATTTGCAAGTAGGGCATGGTGGCACAGGCCTGTAATTCCAACATATGGGAGCCTGAGGCAGGTGGGTTGCTCGAAGTTTGAGGGCAGCCTGGTCAACTTAGCAAGACCCTGTCTCAAATTTAAAAATTGAGGGTTATATAGCTTAGTGCTCCCTGGGTTCTACAGAAAATAAAAAGTACATTCTCACAGGGGAGGAAACCCTCCTGACAGTAGAAATCACACTAATAAATGCAGAAGACCACAGCTAGAAAGTCATTTTGCAGTCAACACAGTGAGAACTGCCACAGGGAAGACTTGGTAATAGACAAGATGAGAAATGGTGGGAACCAAGACTCAAATCTCACAAAGGGCTTACTGACTGCACAGTGGGAAATGAGCCAAGAAAGTACAAACAACGAGCCGGGCAGCTACAGGGAACGCCCTCCATAAAGGGCACAGCGACATCACGTGTCCATGTGTCTAGAAGCACAGCCTCACGCAGGCAGGACTAGGGCGAAATGCGGAGACCAAATCTAATGAAAAGGGATGGACAAACCCAAGCTGAGGGACATTCTACTTAAGGACTGAGCCATGTGTTTGTTTCAAGGTCTCGCTGGGTGTGATGGCGATGACTGGAATCCCAGCACTCTGGGAGGCTGAAGCTGGCTAAAGCAAGAGGACTGCAAATTTGAGCTCAACCTGGGCAACTCAGGATCTTAGCAAAACTCTATCAAAATGCCAAGTAGAAAGGACTGGCAGTGGGGCTCAGTGCGGAGGCCCAGGGTTTGATCTCCAGGACTAGACAAAAAAAAAGCTTCCCTGGACTCCCCATGTCGCCTCCCTCAGTCTTCTGCAATGGCAACAGTGGCCTGGGGTGACCCAAATAAATAAAACTCGCCTTAAAAATGTGGCTATCAACAGAATGAAAAGCACTCAGCTAAAGCTACTCTACAGCAATCAAGGCAGTCAGGCTAGTGGCCTTCTGGCCAGTAGGGCAGTTTCTGAGAAGGGCATGGCAGGGACACACTTGCCAGGAAGGCATGCAGGGAGGGGCAGCACTGAAATCACCAACTCTCTCCATTTCTCTTCTCTCTTTCAACTGGCCCCAGGGCCTTCCCCCTGAGCTATATCCCCAGTCCATTAAAATTTTTATTTGGAGACAGACTTGCTAAATTACTGGGATGGGATCCAATTTGAAATCCTCCTGCCTCAGCTTCCCAGAGTGTTAGGAGTATAGGCCATTACACTTGGCAACTCTATTCATTTCTTTGGGGATTAGCTGGGGCCTTAACCGGGGCTGGGGCAGGGGTATTCCAGTAAGCACACCAGTCTGGGCCCATCCTCTGCTCAATCCTCTATGATGCCAGCTGCCCGGCAGAGGTCCCAGGCAGGGACGGATACGCAATCAGTCCTTCTTCCAGCCCCGCCTTCCCATCTCATCCTCCCCAGGTATGCTGCCTGCTGCCAGGCATGTGTGTGACACTGAATCAAATGGAAGCTGGCACCTGGCCCCACACCCAGAGGCAGGCACATCTCAAACCCCCTCTCTGGGTGCCAATGAAGGCCCCACGGCGACCAGCTCTCTCAGTGTGTCAACAGACTGCCGTTTGGACTCTACCACCAGAACTGTGAGACACATAATCCCCTTTCTCAGTAAAGTACTCTGTCCCAGGTGGTTTGCTATAGCCACAAAGCACACTAGGACAGAGCCCCGCAGCGTGGTAGTCTCTGGGTCGGCTTTCTCCTCTACTTCTTCTCGCATCTCAGACCTTTTCTACACCGTCCTCAGGGTCCACCAGCTTGGATCACATTTTGCTTGTGAGCCTGAACACACTCTTCAGGTTTGTGGGTGATGACTTTCCTCCTCTACTTGCTTTCAGGTTGGAAAGGTGATCTTTGTTTTAGGAACGGAAGGGGGCATGATAGATGGGATTTATTTCTCATTCACACCTAGAGCTCTTTGGGGCTCCCAGAGTCATGGGGAGGAGGAAAGTCTTGTGTTAGACCAGCTTCCTCTGGGCCTGCTGTGAACAAAGAAGCCTCGGTTTGCCCAGTCCAGCTCTGCTGTCCAGGCAGTGTATTCTGTAGGTGGCCCTAGGCCACTGTGTCCTGCAATTGTTCCTGACCCAGTCACGCATGGGCTACAGAGCTGCTCTTCTATCTTACCAGTGTGAGGTTTAACCCTCACTGCTAACCTAATGGGTGTGAGACGCCTAGGAGATTAGGAAAGGACATCTGTGGTGGGTCACTCAGCATGACATAGCAGGACTATATCTGGTCCCTGTCCCTTCCTCTCTGGCTCTTCCGAGGTTCTCTGCTTCCTGGCTGCCATGAGATGGCATCCTTCCTCTGACGCTTCTGTCATGCTTCTGCCATGGAGCCAGCTGACCACGGATTGAAACCTTGAACTCAAAACCTCTTTTAAATTGTGGGTGTCAGGCATTTTGTCCCAACACATCTGGCATCTGCAAGGCTTTTCAGAGGAGTGACACAGGTACCAGCTGCACCAGGTGGTGGAGTTGGGTCCCTGTGTGCCCAAATATGCCCCCACCACCCCCTCAGTCCCTGGTTTGCCACATGTCATGTCAATAGCTGGTCACTCACCCCTGGACTCTGACGGTGTGCGAGTGCTCTGTGCCACAGCCTGGCGGGCCGTGTGGGGGGTCGATGGAGACCGAGAGGCCACGTTTGCCATGAGTAGAAGCTGGAATGGACACTAGGGTGACCGTGTGGGGCAGGTGGGAGCCAGGGGAGTCAGGCAGGATCTGCTCAATGACGGGGGTCACCACAGTCTGGTAGTAGCAATGCCCACTGCAACCCAGGGAAGAAAAAGAGTATCAGGAATGCTGTTCGCACTGCCATCCCTGCAGCCCAAGCCTTCAGCTGACTGATGGCACTGCTAGCGGGGACAGTGCACAGTGCCAGCCAGGCCCCTGAGGCACAGACTTCTCCTTGGGCTGTCCACTGCCTGTGATGTGCAGCACAGCCTGCCCGAGGCCTGTGGATACATCCAGTTCAGGAAGAAGTTATTAAAGGCCCATTTGGGATCTAGTCGCGCTGTTCTCTAACCCAGCTTTACTGCTATTGAATAAGGAATATTTTATCTGCCTTTGTCTGTGGTTCCTGGGAGACTCTGAGTCCTTGGAACAGGAACATCTGGGTTATTTATGAGCCCCTCAGACTGCGCCTGAGTCCTGCTAATTGGATGACTCAGGGGTACCCATCACCATGAAGACCACTGGTGATCAAAGCTGGGGCTCCAGCCGGCCTGGCTTCCCAAGAGGGGGCTGGAAATGGGGCTTCATCCTGTGGCTGGGAGCCCATGCATCACGATTGCACAGTGAAAGCCTAATGATGTCCAGGACGCAGAGCGGGCTGAGGGAGGCGCTCTGGCTGGTGACACAGCGAGGTGCAGGGACAGGGGTGTCTCCATCTGGGAGTCCTGAGCGGTGCCCTTTATAATAAAACTGTGATCCTAGGCACGAGGCTTCCCAGAGTTCTGAGAGTCATGTAGCCAATGATCTGACTTTACACACACACACTCACACGCAGAGCCAGGGATCCCAGCTGGTCAGGCATGTGGGTGGCTTTGGGACAGGAGTGTGCAGCTGGCATCTCAGCCAAGGGAAACCGCATCCTTAGCTCGTAGGCTCAGTGCCAGCTCCGGGGGCTGGTGCCAGGGCTGCACTGCAGCAGCACATGAGGAAGGAAGCCGGGGTGTTGTCTGTCCCACGCCTGGGGTTCGTGATACCATGGGAAGGAAGGGGCATAGATGGGTGGCCTCTGTCTGGTCCTCTGACTGCACCCAGGAAATGCAGGGCCTGGGTGGGCTGGGCTGGGCACCAGGGCTTGGCAAGGGGCCTTGGCACTCACCAGTACAGCTTGGAATGCTCCACCAGGGTGTAGGTGTCCCCATCCCCGATGAAGGTCCCACACTCGAGGCAGATGAAGCACTCGGGGTGGTACTTCAGCTCCCCGGCCACCTGGTGGAAAGGTTGGGGACAAGAGGGCTCAGGGACCCAGGAAGATAGCGGCAGAGCTCCTGGGCATCGCCATCTGCACAGACAGCAGTGCAGACGCTGTGCAGTCCAGGAGCACTGGAAAAGGAGAATGTGACACTCGCGCACACACATGCACACACACAGAGCTAGGTGCCGCACACAAGTCAGGTGCTCACCATGACCAGCCCCTTGGTGATGTGCTCCGAGCAGCCGTGGCAGGACTCGCCATAGCGGGCCCAGTAGTCCTTCTTGCAGAAGAGCTGCCCATCCTTCTCGTAGTACTGGTGTGACAAGGTGGCACCACACTCACTGCACCTGCAAGAGACAGCATGCAAGAGTGGAAGAGGGGCTGACAGGGCAGCTGAAGATGCACCCCACCCTCCCCTGCTCTGCCCTCCGGCACATCAGAATTAGGATTCTGTTCAATGGGCCGAAGCAGGCTGTGCTGGGGCACAGGGTTGGGTAAGTGGGGTCAAGAGTGGATTCAGTTCCATTTTGATGCCCCAATAGAATGCCTTGTGCAGTGCACACCCTATGCAGCCTCTTGCAGCCACTGTGCATAAAGAGGGTTTCCCCTGAGGCGTGAAGGCTGCTTCTCCTCAGGGCCCTGTCGCCAGGAAGATAGTCCAGAAGGTGAGTGACTTGCTCTTAAATCACCAGGCAAGTGGAGGGGGAATGGAGGCCCCAGGAGGGCCCACTCCTCCCCCTCCGCCTGCCTCAGAGCCCAGCAGCTGTGTGAGATGCAGGCACTGGAGGCCTAACTGGCTTTATCTCACAGGCACGGGATGCGATGCCAGTTCATGGTGCACAGGCAGGGACTGCTCAGCACAGACACGCACCTAGAGGCAGGCCGGCCAGGCCCAGCAGTTCTCCTGGCTCCCTGGAGCCCTGCAGATGAGGAAGGTCACAAGGGGGGCATGCAGGGTACAGGCCAGCACCTCCCAAGCAAGGGTTTCCCCGCTTTGCCTCAGGAAAGCAGCCATGAGGGATGGAGTAGGGCAGACAGGCTGGGAGAAAGCAGGAGCCAGACCAACCCGCCCCCAAACCAGTGGAGGGGTGGGGGACCCTGGCTTTGCTCACTAGGAGCAGCTTGCTTTCCTGGGGAGGGTGTAGAATGTGGACCAGGGCACCCTGTCAGCTCTGCAGGGGTCACACAGGGTCCAGGAGACAGGAGGCAGGGGGTGGGGGGCGGGACCCACTCTCCCAGGCAGCAAACGTACTGGCCCTGGTGGGATGGGGTGAGGAGTAGCCAGACACTGGGGGGATCTGCCCCTTTAAGCAGATCCTGCTGGTTCCTCTTTGTCTGGGAGCTTGTGGGGAGGGGCTGGGACTGGGGAAGCACAAAATGTCAGGGTTCAGAAACACGTGGGTGGGGGTGTGCCCAGGAAGGGGGCCCACAGCTCATCCTCGGGGATTAGGGTTAGGAGAGGGTGGTGGAGGCGGCGGCAGTGGGCCAGTGACAGCGGAAAGACCATGACGTCAAGGCCACTGCCCCACAATCCCGGGAACTGCACAGGGTAGGCACCACCCCTTAGGGCTGTGGGAGGAGCCCTCCGTGGAGGTCCCCAGTGTGCCTCCCCAGGGCTCTAACCAAGCAGAAGATATGGGCCTGGAACCGGCTGGCGGGCGGGGACAGCCTTGCTCCTCCCCCACAGTCATCAGTCACCCATCTGACCTTTCACCACCGACCACACAGGACTTCTCCATGGGTCACAGGAGTGTCCGTCCTGCAAGAATCACTGTCTCTCCCCTGCCAGGCTGCTGGATCCAGGCTGTAGGATGCACTGCCTGCCTCTCCTTTCCCCAGGGCTTGGTGGGGTTTGGCTGGGTGGAGCTCAAACCAGCTGCGTCCCCCAACTCCCCAGGGGAAAGAGTGCTCCTCGCTCCTCCCTTGAACCTCACAGCCCTCTCCACTCGTCACAAAGTCACCACACTGCCACTGCCAGCTTCCAGCCACAGCCTCAGGGACCTGGCGGGTCACCCAGCTCCTCTGCCCCGACATCACTTCCTTGAAGCCCCTGGGGCCCCAGTGCATGGGCACTTGGGTCTCTGTCTGCTCTCCAGTTCCCCGCTGTGTACCTGCAAGATCCTTGGGGTTCTGGCTGGCAGGGCAGCTGCCCAGCCCAGCCCAGCCCAGCCTTCCCCAAGAACACTGCTGTCTGGTCCTGCGCACGTACCCGGGGCTGCCCCAGGTGCCCTTCATCTGCTCCAAAGTGGCCTGGTGGGTCGCACTGACTGCACAACACACAGAGGCTCCAACCCTCTCCTGTCCTGACCCCCCTGTCTAGCTAGCAGCTGGAGAAGACAGGAGCTGGGGACAGGCCTGGCTCTGGGGGCGTCCCATACAGGCCAGTGGCCCCCACAAATGGTGTGAAAAAGGCAGGAGAGGGACTGAGCTGGCGAGGGGCCAGCCAGAGTGGGACTGCCGCAGACTCTCCTGCCCTTCCCTGCTTCAGGGAACCCTCTGGACAGTGGGGAGGACAGAGCTGGCTGGAGCAGAGGTAACAGGTATGAGGTTCATCCCTCCCAGGGCGCCCCTTCACAGAATAGAAAAAGCAGTCAGAGGGCCAGCTGTGTGTGGGGAGGCGCCCCAGAGAGGCCCGGAGCTGTGCTGTGACTGCACCCCCACAGCCGGCTGACAAGGACCTGGAAGTTTCAGTTCTGCCCCAGGTGGGTCTGTCCCAGCGCTGCCTTCAGCCCCAGTGCTCCCACCAGCAGCCAGCCAGACGGGGAAGGGGTTCTGCACTTACTTAGCCCCTCTGCGGTATCGGTTTCTTCTCAGGGGTGCTGCCCGCAGCATCCTTTGCAGCAATGGCAAGAAGTATTTGGAGGCTACAAGAGCGCGGGGTGGCCTGACCAGTGCTTCCTCATCCCACCAGGAGGCTCAGGATTGGAGGGTGTAGGAGGTGGGGCTAGTGAGACCACACAGGGAAGAGGGTACAGCAGTGTGGGTGCAAAGGGCCTTGGTCTCAGCCTGCAACAGGAAGCAACTAAGTACCTTCTGCCTGGGCTTTTAAGTAGGTGAACAGGGAAGGATGGGCTCTGACCCCAGGCAGGGAGGTAGGGGAGGAGGAAGAGGAAGAGGAGGAGGAGGGATCTAGGCTCTGACTCCAGGCAGGGAGGTGTATCTAGGCTTGGACACTGGTCAGAGAGGTGACCTTCTTAAAAGAGGGTGACCTAGGCTCTGATTCCACTATTCAACCCTCAGTTTTTCTCATTAGGAAAAAGGCACCCTTTGTGCTTCTCAGCCTCTGCCTGGTCCTCTCTGCAGACAGAGACAAACTCAGCTCAACGGCCTCTTCCGGGGCTGTCCCCCAGGGGGTGGAGGTTGGCTTCCCATGGACAGTCCATCCTCTTCCCATGAGAGGTTCCTGAAGAGAGGAGGCTGTACCTAGCCTGGGCGTGACTGCCAGCCAGCTGCGTCCTCCTGCCCACCAGGCCTCTGGGGAGATTGCTGGGAGGGGCTCACACGCAGAGGCAGCAGCTGGGCCAAAAGAAACCTCCACCACCAGCCTGGCCATCATCTGCCGGGAGGCAGAGCCCCAGGACAAAGGGGGGCCTGGGGTGACAATCCAACCTCAGTACCAATGCCAGAGGCACTGGAGGGCCCACAGCAACCCTCCCACAGTCCACAGAGGTGTGCTCTTCAGGCATCCCCTGCCTCCTGACAGTCCCCAGGCCCTGGTGACCACCTAAAGGGCAGGCTAGGGACTGCAGCAGCACTCTGATGAGGGCTCAGGCCACAAGACTTCAAGAGGATGCACAGCCATCGGTTCCCCCAGCAAACATCCTGTGGGCTGGCTGAGTCCCTGCAGCCCGCTGGCAGCTGGACTGCGGATTCTAGACAGGCCACCTTGGGGCCTTTGGACGTGGTCCTCTCTTGTACCCTCTGACTCCAAACTATGCCTCCTCAGAGCACTGTCTCTGCAGCACCTAGTGCATCTGTCTCTGTCTGGATTGCTCACTAGAAGGCAGAGACCCTGAATCTTGAAGGTGACAGGACAGAGCCAAGGACTTCACAGCCAGGCACTGGGAAGACAGTGACAGCTCACCTCAGCACCTGCTTCCTCACCCATCACCAGGCCTCAAGAAACAGCTCCCATTCCGCAGCTGGTCCTAGGGAGCTCCCTAATTACCTGTGCATGACTCAGGGACCAAGGGAAGGGCCAGCAATCACAGGGCCATCTCTCCTCCCTTGACAGAGGAGCCAGCTGGAGGCTGCAGGCCCTCACAGCTTGTCACATCCCTCCTGCCAGAGCAGCTTCAGGAGGATCAGGGACAAAGGGAACAAAGGTCTCAATGTCGTCAGCACAATCAAGGCTCTGAAATGTGTCCAGAGGGGAACCAACCAGGATCTAGAGCCTCAGGTGTCCTGCCGAGAGCCAATCTGGCTGCCTGTCAGCCACGTGTCCCCGGCAAGCAGTAACCTGCCTGAGCTGCTTTCATGAATGTCACAGAGTGAGGACACTGTTAGGTCACACAGGTTTGGGAGTTGTTGGGTGAGCCACACAGGAGGAATAGGAACATGTATGGAAGCCACCACATGGAAGCTGTCACCGCCTGAGCCCTGTCTCACTATAAGACCTGGGTCACTCCTCGCCAGGGACAGCCTGAATTTGTCTTCCCTGCTGGCCCTAACTAGGGCCACTCCTCCCCTGGTGGAGCAGTGTAGGGTGCTCCAAAGTCAGGTGCCCCAAAATCTCTGCTTCAGTCCTGCAGCTCCAAGCTCAGCTCCACCTTCCCTCCCCAGCCCAGGCTCAGGGGCTTCCAGACTTCCCTTGGTTCCTTGTGGCTCCATGGCAAATCCCTCTGCATGGCAGAGCTGCTCGGAGGGAGCTCTTCTTCCTGATGCCACTTCCACCTGGACTCAGACCTGCGAGGTCAGGGCCAGGCAGGGCACCTCCCAACACAGATGCAATGGCACAGCCCCAATTCCATCGCGATCAGCAGACCACGCCCCCTGCAGTGCAAGGCTTAGAAAGCCAGACCTATGCCCCCACCCCCAAAACAAAGCCCCTCTTGCCTCAGTCTTGCAGTGATGAGTGAGCAGGACACAACCTGCAGCCAGGTACCTGCTTCTGCAAAGCCCTCAGCTGCCACCTGAAGCCTCAGCAAACACGGCACCCCCTGTGGTCCAGGGGGCGCTTCATGAGCTAACTTGAAAGGAGACAGGATGACAGTGACAAAGATGCTGAATGCAGTCACAGGTTCAGTCTCCCTGATTCAAAGTGCTTGGGGCCAGAGATGTGTCCCAACTTACTGAACTGCAGAATATTTGCATAGATGCAATGAGGCCTCTTGGGGAGAGGCCCCAAATTTGAACAGGAAATTGACTTATGATTTCCTATGTACCTTAGACACAAAGGTTACTTCATGAAAGCATTTTTTGTGTGTCTGGGTCTGACTGTGACTGGTCACACGAGGCCAGGTGTGAACTTTCCACTCGGTGGCACCGTGTTTGGTGTTCCAGGTTTGGATTTTGGAGCATTCTGGATGAGGGCTGCTCCACCTGCATTCACCAAAAGGTGTCCCCTCCTATCAGAAGTCACCTGCATCCTGAGTCCCTCTGACAGTCCCTTCCTTGCCAAGGGACCACCACCTGTCTACTGGGAAAGCAACTTTCACCAGCTCGTCAGACCACAGCCGGATCCCAGCTGTCTGCTGACTCTTGAAGGCCAGCAGGAGGTCCTTGCCTTGGCATTCAGTGCCCTTCCCAGACTGATCCCAACTCTAGCTCCTCACTGCATCCATCAATTCCTGCTATTCCTGCCAGATTTGTGCTTCCTGTGCTCTTTGCTCTGGGCTCCTCCTTCTGAGTCACCCTGCCCTGCTTCTGGCTACCCATCTGAGTGGGCACTGTGTGTCCACTGAACTCACTGTGTGACTTCAGGCAAGAGAAGTGGCCTTTCTGTGTCCCCATTTCCCTCTGGCAGAATGAAGGCCACATATTATCTACCTGTGCAAAACACTAAGAGCAGGGCTTGGCCTCTACTTAATGCTAGAAGACGATAGACTGAGCCTTTTCTTTGGTGGAGTTACTAGGAATCGAACTCAGGACCTCATACTTGCCAGGCAGGTGTTGTGCCACTGAGCTAAATCCCCGCGCCAAGGCTGAGTCTTTCCTGTGTGTGTGTGTGTGTGTGTGTGTGTTTATGCGCACGCGCGCCACTGAGGATGGAATTCACCACCTCATACACGCTAGGCAAGTGCTCTACCACTAACTCCAACTCCAGCCCAGCTTACTCTGTTTTGTTTTGGTTTGCTTTAGTTTTCTTTTGTTTTGCAACAAGGTCTTGCTATGTAGCCCAGGCTAGGCTTGAACTCACAGGTGATGAGTGTGCAAAGCTATGTCCATCCTGATTTATTTTTAAAATACAAAACAACAAGCCAAGTGTGGTGGCATATGTCTGTAATCCCAGCATGCAGGAAGCTGTGGCAGGAGGATCACTATGAATTCAAGGCCAGCATTGGGCTACACAATTTCAAGGCCAGAATGTACTACACAGTGAGACTCTGTCTCAAAAACAAAATAAAATAACAACAAAATCCCAAAACAACACAAATCAAAGCTCTACCACCAGCAAAATAAATTCCCGTTGGGGATGCTGAGGCTTGCAGGGCCTCCCAGCCTCCCTGAACTCTGAATTCACCGAAGCACCAGGCCCCACACCGGGCATTGCCTGTCTACTACACACTTCCATCCAGGAATCACACGCTTGCACACCTGCCCAGCCTCATGGCCAAGCTGCCAGCTGGGCTTCTCAGGATGGTCCCACTGGGTCCCCTCTGAGTCACTGCACGTTCTACTTTGTCTGTGGTCACGGCCCTGGCCCCTGCCTCCCTGTCTGTGTCTGGAGGTCAGGCCTGAACTCACTCAGTGGACCCTGGGGCAGGGGTCCAGCTTCCCTCAAGGCTCAGTTTGTCTTTGCATCCTGGGGCAGGAGCACCTGGGGCAGGGTATGGTGCCCTCCACTTCTGCCCCACCTAGGTGCCAGAAGGCCTTGGAAATACAATTGGCTCCCAAGCCACTGGGATCTATGCCCATGGATTCAACCAATGCCAGGGTGAATTCAGGAAAACTGCCTCTGTACCAATCAGCTATAGATTGCCTCTTGTTATTCCCTAAACAATTCAATAAAACTACATACAAAGCATGTGTACTAGTAGATACTGTTTGTAATCTAGGGATGATTAAAGTATGCTGGAGAAGCAGAGGCTTGGTGGTGCATACCTGTAGTCCCCACTACTCAGTAAGCTGAGGCAGGAGGACTGCTTGAGCCTAGCAGTGGGAAGCCAACCTGGGCAACTGACCAAGATCTGGTCTCAAAACAATGGATATGTATTACAGAATGTGCAGAGGTTCTACAGAAGTACTGTGCTGTTTCATGTTATATAAAAGACTTATATCTGCAGAGTCCTGCAGCCAATGCCCTGTGGCTGGTAGGCGACCACCATGAGGCTGGCATGCAGGTTTCTCCCTCAGAGGACTAGGAGGGCAAAGCAGGAAGGCTTCTAGGCATCCTACAGCCAGAATGCCTCATTTTACAGAAGGGAAACTGAGGCTAAGGACTCACTGGAGGACACAAGGAAGAGTGGCACCAGGAGGAACAGCAGGCCTCTGTCACCCCAGCCAGCCCTACCTGAAGCAGTCCGCATGCCAGTCAGCATTCAGGGCCTGGAGGTACTGGCCGTCATAGATCCTCTGGCCGCAGCGTGCACACACAGGCAACTCACTTCCTGTAGGGGTGGAAGGGAGTCAGGAGCATTCTTAGGAGTTGCAGTTTGGTGCAGGTCCAGCCTGTGCTGCCCACCCCATGTGGCCCAAATGCCCACATGCCAAGCAGCCTGGCTAAGCAGTCACTGTGCCCAGAAAAGCCGTTGGGGTGGGTCCTGAGACACTGGCTAAATTACCCAGCCTGGTTGGGCCTCATTATCCCCAGCTGTAAACTGAGGGGGATCAGATGTCCCAGAAATACCATTCAACTCTAGGTCTGGCAAAATAGATGGGGAGAAAGAAAGCAGGGGATTTAGAAATAAAGTGGCAACCTACAACCTCATCACAGCCCTCTTTCCTCCCAGAGATACTGGAAAGGGGCTTCAAAGCCCAGGGACTGGCCAGGGCTGGACTGGTACATCCTGGGTCAGGGGGTGGGGTGGCAGGTGCTTGTCCCACTTGGGTAGGCCCTGGCTTGACATGCTGGGGCTGCAGAGTTGGGCACCCCGATACCTCCTGAAGCTGGCCACCGTTAGGCATGCTTAGTCATCCCTAGGGCCTTGCACCCTTGGATCTGGTGGTCTTTGCCAGAAGCCCCAGGCCTGCCCCTCCCAGCACAGATGGGGAGATTGAGCCCCAGAATGGGCAAGGCTTGCCCTGTCACACAGCTAGGACCAGAGCTACAGCCTGTCCCTGAGTACCCAGGGACCTAAAGTCAGGGCAACAGTGAGGGAGCCACACGGGGCTGGGGGAGGGCTCTTAAGAAGCTCCAGGGGTGCAGGTGGGCTGCCAGGACCATGTGGGCCTATGTGAAGACCCCAGAAGTGAAGCTGGGAAAGGAGACCCCAGACCCTGGTCTGGGTTGGGGGGATCTTCGCCAGACTCTGAACCCTTCAATTGGGCCTAGCAGAGAGGAAGGAGCTAAAGAGAAGCCAGGACCAGAGTGACCCTCCCAGACGACTGATGGCAGGTGCCAGGTTTGGTGCAGGGAGAGGGGGAGGGGACCGGGTCCCGCAGAGCACTGCCACCGCACTCTTTTCTCTGCCCATCCAGCCTCTAGTGCTTGGGGGTCAATTACCCGGTCCCCAACTGTACAGACGAGGAAACTGAGGCCCAGGGTGTGAGTGCCTGGCTCAAGGTCATACAACAGGGCAGGCGCGGGGCTAGGGGACTTGGACCCAAGGCTGCGGCTTCCCCAGCCGCTCTGTGCTACCCAGGCCACGTTACACACGGGATGCGGGCGGCCCCAGGGGGAGGCCCGGGTAGACCCCACACACGGATGAGGCAAGGCCAGGGACTCCTGGGGAGGACTGGGGACAGATGGGATGAAAGGGAGAAGGAGGGGGCGATGGGGGGGTTGGCGAATGGGGGGGACGGGGAGGGGCCTGTGCATCCCAGGGGCAGGGGCGCGGCCTCGCGGTGGACCCAGCCCCGACCCGCGGCTCCTGGCTCCCCGCCCCAGGTCCCGGCCCCCGGCCCCCGGCCCCCGCGGCCCCAACCTCGTGCCCCGCACCTTCCTCTCCCATGCGTTCTTCCCTCCAGGTGCAACAAAGTAGCGTCAACCTCATGCACTCGGCGGGGGGCGGGGCGGGCGGGCTGGGGCTGGGGCAGCCGGGCCCGCGAGCTCGCCCACCGCCGGCCCGGGCAGGCGGAGGCGGGGAGCGCGGGCCGGGCACCGCTGCCTCTGAGACACCGGCTGAGACACCGGCGAGGCGCCGCGGCGGCCTGGGCAGCGCGCGGAGGGGCGGGCCGAGGCGGGGCCCGAGAGCTGCGGCAGGGGCGGGGCGGGCGGCCGCATCTGCCCTGCGCGGCCCCGCCCCTTCGGCGCAGGCCCCGCCCCTCTCGGAGGGGCCCCGCCCCTTGCAGCTCGGTTGGGGCTTCGGAGTCTGCGCGCCCCGCCCCGCCCCGCCCCCAGGTTGCCCCGCCCCCGTCCCTTAAGCCTTTCATTCATCTTTCGGTTCCCTAGGCAGCTAGTCCTCCCGGACGCGCCGACTAAGCTGGGTTGTGCGCTCTGATGGGATGTAGACACCCGGAAAAGTCACCTCCGCTTCCCAATGGGGAGTCTGTCTAACTCAAGACAGCGAGAGACCGAATACCAAAAAAAAGAGAAAGACCTAGTCCAGAGCTGGTGCACCGTGGAAACGCTGGCGATGGTTGTGGGGAGTCCTCACCCTCCTAGGATGCCTGCAGTGAGGGCGGCGGGGCGGAGGAAGGCGGTGCGCACGTCTCAGGGCATCCAGGTGCCCCGGCGCAGGACCCGGGACCGGAGCGAATTCTGCCAGCCTGCTGCAGGCATGCTTAGTGTGAGTCCCTGCCAGGCGCCCTGACCATTCCGGGAGCGGACGCAGGGGAATAGCGTTTGGGCTGAGTCAGCTGACCAAAGAACTGGGCTGTCCCGGGCAGCACTAGAAGGGCAGAGCGCCTGCCTGCAAGTGGACAACCCTAGGATGCTGGATCCAGGCAGGGAGCACTCATCTCCTCCAGATGTAGCTCCCACTGGCTGGGAGGCTGCGGGCTGAGGTAAGCTGCATGTCCGAGCAAAGCTGACTCGGGGTGCAGCTGCGGTGGGGCAGGGCCAGAACAGGCAACACTCAACAATTCCCCAGGAGGGAAGAAGTTTAGACTTCTTTTATTCTTTTTTCACACTGAGCTACAACCCTATTCTGTTCCCTTTCTCTCTACCTCTGTCTCTCTGCCTCTCTTTCGTTTTTTCTTTCTATAGTGGGGATTGAACTCAGAGCCTTCATACTGAGCCACATCCCTGACCATTTTCTTTTCTGTTTCCATTCTTGTTTGAGACACGGTCTCCCTATGTAGTTCAGGTTAGGCTTGCACTCACCATGTGGCCCAGGCTGGTCATTTCCTGACTCAGCCTCTCAAGTGAGGGGGGGTTACGGGTGTGTGCCAGCCTACCTGGCTTTTTTGGTACTTAGAGTCCAGGTAGATGCTGCTGCCCTCCGTCTGTCGGTCAGATGGTTTCCAGGTAATGGCAGTAAAGTGTTCCCAGGGTGCATGAAGGAACTCAGAGGTGAAATGGCAGCATTGGGCTTTTCTCCTAGGGTCTAGGGTATGTAGCGGGCCTAACAGGAAACAAGCCCACCTGGCAGGATATTTGTTTTACAGACATTCCTCACTTGACACCTGAGTTTCACTCTTTTAACTAGGTTGTTAAATAAGGAATTGTACATAATATGTAGGTTACAATTCTTAGAACAAAGATGGTCAAAGGAAACTCCAACGTGATGACTTTGCTTTTATTTGTATAGTTCTTCCATGCAGTACTGTAATGTATAACAACATAAAACTGTAGTACTGTACAGTATAATCAGCAAGAATTACAGTACTGTATAAACAAGGTCTACTGTACAAGTATATATATATGTAAATATGTATATTTTTTTTAATTAAAAAATGTTTTCAAAATTTTTTGGTACTGGAAATCAGACTCAGGACCTTGCGCTTGCAAGGTAGACACTTGTGCTGCTGAGTTATATCCCTGGCCCATCCATATATATATATATATATATATATATATATGATAGATAACTGTACTATTAATTTCTGTTAGTTCATCAAAAAGAACAGTTTGTGCTTTCATTGTTTGATTTTTTTTTTTAATCAGTACTGAGGATCGAACTCATGACTGCATGCTTGCAAGGCAGGTGCTTAGCCACTGTGCTAAATCCCCAGCCCATTGTTTGATTTTTTGATCATTTTTTGATGCCTAAATCTTGTAATCTGAATGACTGCTTTGAAAATAACAATATGCAATATATTAATTAGCGTCAATATTCTATTATTTTGTTTTGAAATTCTGTATCATCATTTTTATTTTGTTGGTTTGTTTAAAAAAAAACACTTTGGCTCTGTAAACAAGATGTACAGAACTGCTAGGCATGGTGGTGCAAGCCTATAATTCCGGCACTCGGGAGGCTGAGACAGGAGGATTGTGCGAGTTTGAGGCCAACGTGCACTACACAGTGTGTTCAAGGCCAGCCTTGAACCATTTATTGAGAGTCTGTCTATAAAAAAAAAGGATCATAAATCTGACTTGCAGGTTGTTGGTCTAAACAGTGTGCCTCAGTTATAAGTCTGAAGCTCATTAAACAGGCAGGTCATTAAACAAAGAATGTCTGTATTTATTTACTTTAAAGATAGGCTCTTGCTATGTTTGCTCTGATTAGTCTTTTTTTTTTTTTTTCTCCCCTGAGACAGTGTCTCACTATGCAGTATAGGTTGCCCTTTAACTTTGCTTATGTAGCCCAGGCTGACCTGGAACTCACAGTGATCCTCCTGCCTCAGCCTTCTGAGGCCTGGGATGACTGGCAGACACCATCATGCCCAGCTCAGTATCGAACATCTGTGTTCAAGTGATGCTCAGTAGCAGAGATTAGACACACCCCAACCCCTGAAGCACCTTGTTTAATAAAGAGGATGATTGCAATGGGCAGGGCAGAGTTGAAGGTGACCAATAAGGACTGCCAAATTTGCAGAAGGTGGCAGAGAGGCAGGAGATTAAGGTGTGGCAAAGCAGCGGGGCAGTTGGAGGTGACCTATCAATCATGGAGATCTGTCACTCACAAAGATCCAGGACACATGCACAGAACAGCTTCTGGTACCAGAATATCATCTGATACCAGTCAGAGTACACTGTCTTCAGATCTGCCGGCACGAGAGCAGGCTGAGCCCCACACCTGATGCCTGTCTCCTGGCACAAGATGAAGGAGGTTTGAGATGGGATGGTCTAGCTCTGACATTGTTATCAGAGACAGTGGGCATTGGACTCTTGGCTGCTGTGAGCCTCTTCCGTGTCCCACCCTGTACTCTGCTAGCCAGCCTGCGCTTGCTCTGCAGAGCGCACTTTCTTTTCCTTCTTTCCTACCCTTAATAAATGTTCAGCTTTGCATTCTTTATTTGCGCTGTCCAGTTCTTTGAACAGATCAGTAAGAGCCTGGAAAAGACTATTGTTGGACGACAGCAGCAGACACCAGCCCAATGCAAAGAGGCTCAGGGAGGAATAACGGGGGTTGGAGCTTGGCGTGGAGGTGCGTGCCATGAGTCCCAACACTCAGGAGGCCAAGGCAGGAGAATCGCCACAAGTAGGAGGCCAACCTGGGCTGCACGAGTTCAAGGACTAAACTACGTATGGAGACCCTGGAGCTAAATATGAGATGTGATTAAAATATCTGGTGAATGTTTAAATTATAGGAATTTTTTATAGTAAAAGACACATAGCCGCAAATCTCCCTCAAATTCTTTCCCTCAATGTGAACACGCCCATTACATTGTTGTGGCTGCTTCTGAGGTACTTCTGGAATTCTTTTTCATGACTGTGATGGTTGAATGAATCCATGTAAGAGAAGCTCACCTAAACTGGCTCAGCAATTCCATACCCTAGCGCTTCTGCGGAAGACCCCCCCCCCAGGGTGGCTTGTCACCTGGATGGTAGAAAAGAGAAAGGAAGAAGGACCGACCTGCTGTTGTATGTGGAGGAGTTGTTGTCTTCACCTTGGATGTCATCTCCCGGCTTCCAGTGCAGACTCTTTGGTTTAAGGAGGTAGACTCCTCAGCCTTCTGTAGCAGACCCACTGGCCTCCTGACTCGGACTCTCATGGGACACTGCAGGGAGCTCCAGACCTTTGACCAGACCCTTTGGTCTCCAGAGTACAGACAGACCCTCTGCATGCGACAGAGGACACTTCAGCAAGCTCCCTGGCAACTAGGCACTCACAAAAAACAACTTCCAGAATGGCTTCAGAATGTGACAAGAATAATGGATAAGAGTGTTTCAAGTGAGGGGGAGAATTTGAGGGGGATTAATTGTGGTTTTGTTTTTTTTGTACTTCAAAACTTTTTATTGGTACATTTTAGATGTACATGATGGTAGCACTCATCACAGGGCGTGTGCACCTACACATGATATATCTTTCTTTTTGTACCAGGAATTGAACTTAGGACCTTGTGCTTGCCAGGCAGGTGCTACACCACTGAGCTCTGTCCCTGTACGTGATAGATCTTGCATTTTCTTTTCCCCTTCCTATCCCTTCCCTCCAACCCCTCTTCCCCTCATTTACAAAACTTTGTTTCATTTTTTTTTTTTTTGTCTTTTTGAGACAGGGTCTCACTATGCAGTTCAGACTGGCCTTGAGCTCACTTTGTAGCCCAGGCTGGTCTCGAACTCACAACAATCCTCCTGCCTCAGCCTCCTGAGTGCTGGGATTACAGGCGTGAACCACCACACCAGGCAAAAACTTTTTACTTTTTTTTTTTTTTTTTTGGTACCAGGGATCAAACTCACGCCCTAACGCTTGCCAGGCAGGCGTTTATGCCACTGAGCTAAATCCCCAGCCCTCTTTTCTTTTTCTTGTCCCTTCTTTCCTTTCCAGCTCCCCTCCCTTGTTCCCTTTCTTATTTGAATATTTTCTTCCCATTTCTCAAAGTCTATTATACATTTTGGTCTTTATTTACACTTTCAGTTCTCACACTAGGGGAACAACACAGCAAGGCCTAAGCCTGCGTCCAGCACACCCATCACTTACTTTTCTGCTGTAAATCTGTAGTGTAACAGTATAGTAGCAGGCTGTGAGTCTCAGTTCCTTTCCCTGAAGGATAGAGGATGCAGTCTACGTGTTTACCATTTAGTATGGCAAGGAGTGTACATGCGTACAAAAGTGTCAAAATCGAATTTGGATCCACCATAGACAGTTTTTGTCTATGGTTACCAGAGCATCACAAAGGGTCCGGTAGACCCATACCACTCAGTGATTTGCTGGAAAAAAAAGTCTTCAAGCTGGGGATATAGCTCAGCAGCATGGTGCCTGCCTGGTAGGCACGAGGTGGTGAGTTTGATCCTCAGAACAAAAAAAAAGTTTTCTTTTGATTTTTTCTGGTAGAAGTAGCCCAGTTCAGTACAACGGCACATGAAAAACCAGACTTGCATGTTCTGGAGGAGGTCAAAAGTGAATCATCAGTTTACACATGCATGGATGATGAAGAAGATCCATTACGGTAAGATACACACTTTCATAATGCAGGAGTGGTGTGGGTGTATGGCAGCAGTGATGATGATGACTTTGACCTTGCCATGTGAGCCAAAGCTCCTGTGACAGTGAAATGGAGCAAGAATCAGCTTATAGACAGACAGGAAATGCAGATGATGTATTCCTTGATTCAGATGATGTAGAAAACAGCAATAAGAGTTCATGTGGCTTCTGAATTGCCCCACCTCATTGTCCTCTGGGTTTGCCTTTGTTGAGCTAGAAGTCTGGGGTTGTATCATTAAGTGTGTTCTCATTTTCTATTTTTTAAAAAATTTAATTACTGAGTTGATGCTTGTAAATTGCTTGTGGCAAATGCTTTATTGCTAGTTTTTAGAACCCTTAGGAAATGACTACTTCTCAGAGATGTCTTTCAGGAATCACTGGCTTTTGGCTTTTGAGTCTGTTGCAAGATCCCGTATCTTCGATTTATTGGGGTGAGAAGTTGCTGCCTGTTTGACTTAGCCTCTGGTTCTTTGGCACTGGCCTATAGTATTTTTTATGACCCTTAGGCAATCTCAGTCTTGGCGTACCAATTAGAACAATTATGTCACCTTTGCTAAAGCAGTACAGTCAGCAATAACAATAGCATCAAACACAGGCTAGACAATGACAAACTATGGTGACTATTAATTTGTCTCCTTTAACCATATGAACTAGAGTTGTGGTTCTATAAAAAAATATAAAACAAACCAGAAAATTGTGTATAGCAAATATGTTCTCAGTATGGTGATTTTACCCTTAGGAGAGAAAATTTAAAAGGGGTAGGGGGAAAATAGAGAAACAGAAGCAGAGGAAGAGATCAGAAGCAAGGCTGGAGGACAAAGGAAGGTTATACAAACTTTGGGAAACTGGTGCAGAAGACGGGGGAATGAGAGAAGGAAGAGATAGAAAAACAGAACAGAAACAAGAACAGAATGACAGAAAGTGAGCAACAATGTTCACACTCATATAAAAACAAGAACAATCAAGAAAAAGACAGAACAGAATGAGAACAAAAATAAGGAAAAAAATGTCTGCTTCAAGGCATGTCTTTGCTGTCACTGGTACAGAAAGTGGGCAGATGGAGCCCAGGTCCATGCTGATTAATCCCAGGTGCAGCGTTGCGGACTGACAGAGGTGGGGGTGGGAGGGGGTGATTTCAGCAAGCCCTCACCTTTAGTTCCATAGAAGTTGAGGTTTGTTTCTGACTATGAGGCTGGAGCCCAATTTGTTCAGCCTGCAACACTCCATGTGCTTCCCTCCAGCTTGAACCCAGCTTGGCTGACCTCCTGCCATCTTGAATTTGGTTCTACCTCATGTTAGATGGAGCCAACCTGAAGCTGCTCTGAGTTCTTGCCTTGGCCCCTTTCCGAGATGGCTCCTGAATAATCACCCTCTCATGGGGCACATCTGAACCTGGGTAATTCACCAGCCACTGTGTCCGCAGCTCCACTGTGCTGGCGTGTTTCCTCGTGGAGCCCTCTGGGGTTATAAGGAGTCCCAGCGTATCTGCAGGTTCGAGCTGCCTCTCCTCCGCAGTCAGTCAGGGCTCAGTGAGAAAGCGCCGTTCACCACCTCCTTCTGTGTTGAAATCTCTCTGTTTTCCTCATGGGCTTCAATTCTTGCTTCAAATCCTTCCTGAGTCCTGAGGACCCGCTTCCCTCCTTCTGTTCCTCACGTTGCTGTATTCCAGCATCTGGTTACCAAATATCAGAGAGGCTGTTTCTCCGCTGCTCAAATACCTAAAGCCAGAATTTTTAATTTGCACCCAAATTAAGATTTACAGTTGGACATGGTGGTCCAGTCCTGGAATTCTAGCATTCCAGGTGGCTGGGTGGCAAATGTATATTTGGTGTTTTTGCGAAGCTATCTCACTGATGGTGTCCTTGGTGAAAGTTTTTCTGGTGAGGGGCCGATGGCCTCATAGCAAAAGTTCGCTTACTTTAGTTCTGTGATCAGAATGGGCCCAAAGCTGCCAAGCTGGTGCTGGAGGAACAAGAGGCTGCTTGGGGACAGGATGGGGCCACAGGCTGAGCCTGGCTACTGCTGATCATGGAACCAAAGCCTGAGCTGTTCCAGCCTCAGGACACAGAGAGCTGACATCACAGGGTCTCTGTTGTCAAATTGGCTGCCGCCTCCCAGCCCACTCAGTGTAGCCTGCTGACACTCCTGACCTTGGCTTAAACTGCAGTTGTAGGTCCTGAGCGACTCTGCAGGTGTCCACTTGGGCAGCAAGATTTATCTCACACCCAGCGCATCTTAGTCAGAGGATTAATCTTTGCTTCTGGTTTCTCCTCCTGGTATCTCTCGTCTCAGGAAGTGATACAGTCACCATCCAGTAATTCAGGCTGAAAAAAGAAAATAAAAGAGACCAAAAAAAAAAAAAAAAAAGTACTTTAGTCCTAGTGCGCAGGCACCCAGATGCCTTTCCTCTCCCCTCTCCCAGCACCAGGTTCTCCCGCAGATCCCACTGGGTCTGCGTGCAAAACACACCCAGAGCCCTTGCCCCTCCCTCTTCCTTGGCCTGTTGCATTCTCAGGGTGAGCAGCCCAAAGTCAGGACCCTGCTCTGTCGCCTTCAGAGCCTCTGAGCCTGCAAGTGTATGCCGGACACTTTCCGATCTCTAAATCCAAAGTCCTCTTGGAAGCCTAGTGTCTGGCCGTTTTGTTCTTATTTTTTCTCTCCTTGTGCTTGCCAGTCAGGTGCTTCCACCCCTACACCTCCACACTGCACCGCTCGGTCGCTACAACTTCTCAAGCAAGAAGTTGTCAGAGGGCCTGCACTGTCCCATATAACCGATGCTTTGTCATGTGGTGATGGAGCTAATCACTTATTCACTGCGTTAGTCTCCTGTTTCAGAGGCCCCAAGTCCAGACTCAGTTTCACCGGACCAAACTTAAGGTAACCGGGGGTTCTAGCTAAGACTCTAGGGGAGAAACTGCCCTTTGTTTTCCTCCTGTATCCTTTGTGATACTGGGGATGGGGAACCGGGCCTGGTTCGTGCTAGGCAAGTTCTCAGCCACTGAGTTGCACCCCTGCCCACTTCTTCATTTCAACTGAGCTAAAAAACAAAACAAAAGCCCCAAATCAAAATGAAACGAAAAGAAGAATGCATAGCTTAAGATTTATTGTCTTAAATGCCTGTTATTGTAGTGTTAAATGTATTTCCATTGTTATGGAACAGACTTCCAGAATCCTTTCATCTTTATTATTATTATTATTGCCTTTTTGAGACAGGGTCTCACTGTGTAGTTCAGGCTGTCTTTGAACTCACTTTGTATCCCAGGATGACTTCGAATTCATGGCAATCCCGTCTCAGCCTCCTGAGTGCTGGGATCAAAGTGTGTGCCACTACATCCGGCCAGAACCTTTTAATTTTGCAAATCTATAATTTTGCCCATTAAACAATTCCCCAACCCCTGGCCCCCCAGTAACCATCAATCTACTTCCAAGTTCTATGAATCTGACCACTTTTTGTGTAGGGGGTGGTTGAGACATGGTCTCACCATGCAGTTCAGGCTGGCCTTGAACTCCCTGTGCAGCCCAGGCTGGCCTCAAACTTGCAGTGATCCTGCTTCCTCAGCTTCCCAAGTGCTGGGATTCTAGGGATGTGCCACCATTCCTGGGAGGAATTGTTTTCTTTATTTCCTTTCCAAATTGTTATTTGTTTTGTTCTGCTTTGTTTTGTTTGGTACTAGGGATCAACTCATAACCTTGTGCTTGCCAGGCAGGTGCTTACACCCCGAGCTAAATCCCCAGGCCCTGTTAATGTTTATAAATACAACTGATTTTGTGTGTGTGTGCGTTTGCCACTGGGGATTGAACCCAGGATCTTTACACTGAGCTAGCTATATCTCCAGCCCTTTTTGTTTTATAATTGGAGGCAGGGCTTTACGAAGTCACCAACTGCCCAGGCTAGGCTCATACTTGTAATTCCCCTGCTTTGGCCTTCCAGAGTGCTGGAATTACAGACATACAAACCTGACCGCTAGGACTTATAATATTATGTTGAATAAAAGTGAGCATCCTATCTTGGACATTTGAAAAAAAGCTTTAATTTTTTCACCATTTGGTATGATGTTGGCTATGGGCTTTTGTCTTTTTTTTTTTCTTTTTTTGAGATGGAGTCTCGCTATGTAGTTCCAGATTGACCTTGGACTCTCTGTAGCCTAGGTTGGCCTCAAACCCATGACTATCCTCCTGCCTCAGCCTCCTAAGTGTTAAGATTATAGGCATGTACCATCATACCTGGTTGCTGTGGGCTTTTTTCATGTTGAACCTCCAGGATACATCCTGTTGGTCACATTGAATCTCTTGAACATGCTATTGGATCAGGTTCACAGGACTTGAGTGAGAATGTCGCATCTGTGTTCATCAGGAATATTAGTCTGTTCTTCTCTGTGTCTTTGTCTTGTTTTAGTGTTAGGGTAATGTCATCCTCTCGAGATGACACTGGAAGTGTTCCTGCTGCTGTGAGTTTTTGGAAGAGCTTCAGCGGGTTGGTGTTAGTTCTTTAAATGGTTGGCGGAATTCTCTAAGGAAGCCATCTGTTCTGACTTTTTTTTCTTTGTATCTCCAAAATTTTTTAAAAATTGGTACACTTTAGATATATATATAATCATAACATTCACCCCAGAGAATCTGTACCTGTACATGACATATCTTGCTTTTCTTCTTCTTCCTTATCTTCTTCTTTTTTCTCCCAATCTCCTCCCTCTGGACTTTTCCTTGTTGGAATTTTTATTACAGATTCAGCTCCTTACTCATTATTGATCCGTTTGGATTGTCTGTTGCTTCATGAGTCAGCCTGGTAGGTTGCGTGTTTGTCGGAATTTACTTATTTTATCTAGATCTTTCCATTTGTTGGCACACAGTTCTGGCTTCTTAGAAGGATACTCATAGCAGCATTTAGAGCCCAAACTCATGGTCTCTAGCTCACGTCTGCGAAGGCCTTTTCTCCTTAATACAGTAGCCCTTATGGGTTGATTTGATGCCTCCCCAAAATTTATATACCAAAATCCTCACCAGAGGAGCTCACAATGTGACTGTATTTGGAGACAGGATCTGCAAAGAAGTAATTAAGTTAAAGCAAAGTCACACCAGTGGACTCTAAGATGCCTGGGGTCCTTCAGAAAAGAGGTGATCAGGACACAGACATGCACAGAGAGACCATGGGAAATCCCAGAAGTCAGCCAGCAAGAGCAGGGTGCAGTGGTGCACCCCTGTCATCCAGTACTCCAGGAGGCTGAGGCAGGAGGACCACAAGTTTGAGTACAGCTGAGCAATTTAGGGCTGCAGATATAGTTTAGTGCAAAAGCCCTGGATTCCAGTCCTAGTAATGAAAACAAAACTGTGAGTTCTGAGAAGCCAAGGCGGGGAGTCTGGAGAGCTGAGGCCTGGGGCTGCCAGCTGTGCAGGTCCAGAGAACCAAGGCAGGGAGTCTGGAGAGCTGAAGCCTGGGGCTGCCAGCTGTGCAGGTCCAGAGAACTGAGGAACTGGTGAAGGGTTTGTTTATTTATTTACTTGATCAAAGAAATGAATTGCTGGGCACAGCAGTGTGGGTCTATAAACTGAGCTGCATGAGAGACTAAGGTAGAAGGATTACAAATACAAGGGAAAGTTGGGAAATTTAGTGAGACCCTGTTTCAAATCATATGAAAGGCCTGTAACTCAAGCAAAGGTACTGGGTTCCACCCTCAATATACTCCCCCACCTCTACCCCTGTTGTAGCTCAATCTCTAGTCAGGGGTGAGGGTGGGGTGGGAGGGGAAGAAAAGAAAGAAATGCGGAAGGATTGACTGGCTGGCTGGGTCTTTCGCCACGCTCTGGGCGAGCTGGGCCATGCTCCCTGGCTGTTCCTGCTGTGGGTCGCCTTGAGCCCTAGCCCTGTGCCTCCTGACCCATCCTCCAGGGCTTCCCAGCTCTGCTCCCTCCCTCAGGGCTCTCTGGCTAGAAGACCTCACCCTCTTCCAGCCTGTAGTCTTTGCCTGGTAAATTGCCTTTGCTTTTTTTTTTCCTGAGACGAGGTCTCACTAAGTCATGAAGGCTGTGCTTGGACTTGCAAACTCTCCTGCCTCAGCCTCTTAGAGTGTGGGATTATGTGTGTGCACCTCTGCACCCTGTGGCCTTTTGTCCCTTTTCACACTTCTGGGGTGCTCTACCAGAACATCCCTGCTTTCTCTTTCCATCCCCATTCCTTGTGGCACCACAAGAGTCCTTGCCCACAGACCTGCAAAGACAGCGCCACTGGCACTCAGCAGCTCAGCAGCCTGGTCCAGGGGCCTCAGTCCCACTGAGAGGTGTGCACAGGGCCATGGGTTCAGCCCCAGGGGGACAGATGCAGCTCGAGGCCTTGGGGATCCTGGGAGCAGACTCAGTGGTCTGGGGAGGAATTTCTGAATCTGGAACCAGGAACGTGGGGGGGGGGAGGGCGGGCAGTGGATTCCAGGTGGACACTCCTGTCTGAGGGGCCCAGCATTTGGGGCTCCGGGGTCTGGAGGCCAGGCTGTGGAAATGGATCAGCTAAGGGTGTGGTTAGTCTCTGCTGCCCCCTGCAGGGCTTGTTTCTTTGGATGGTCCTTGGCGGGGGACTCGAGGCAGGAATCCTCTGCCACTGCTTGGTGCGCTAGGATCAGCCGCACCCTCTGTCCCTTGGTCTCTGTTTGCCAAGACCAACTATGTGGTCTCTAACGAGGCCAGTGAGGTCCCCTCCAACCTCCATGCACAGCCTGAGGCCTCCAGCCTGGACTGTGCTCAGGGCCATGGCCCAGGGGGAGGTGTGGTGGATGAGTCCACCACTGTGGAGGTCATTATTATTATTATTATTATTACTTATCTATTTTTAGATGAGGTCTTGCCATGTAGTTCAGCTGGGCCTCAAGCTTATCACAGTCCTCCTGCCTTAGCCTCCTGAGTGCTGGGGCTGCAGGGTTGTGTCCCCAGGCCCAGGTTATGGAGATCATTGTTAAAGCACAAGAGGAGCTTGGAGAAGGCTGGATGCCCTGGTGTCCGCAGTGGACGCCTGGGGTCAGCAGCCTCCCCAGCACACTGTGGGTGGTTGAAGTCACCCCACTGCAGCCCCTGCTCCCTACAAGGCCAGATGGAAAACACAAAGGAGCCCAAGACAGTTTCCTTTAAAAGGTTTTCATTTATTAGTCTTTTCTGAAGCAGTTAATTTTTTCTTATTTTTTTTAAATGTGTTCCATCCAGAGTTATACCAGAGTGATTAAAATGAAATTTCTTCTGGGTTACAGCTCCCCAGATCAGCAAAAAGAAAAAAAATTTTTTTTGAACCACAAAAATAAAACCCAAAGAGAACATCAACAATCAAACATAATCCCCAAATATCCAGGACAAAAAATAAAATATTTATTGATCTATCACAGCGAGACACAAAGAGATGGGGGTGAGACATGCTCTGTAGTTATGGTGGCTCAAGGGAGGGTTGGGGGTACAGTACTGCGTGTGGGGAGATCCGGGCTGGGGACCAGAGTCCTGTCCCCCCAGCCCACATGGCCTCTCACACCCTGGGCCAGCGAAGGGGTGTGTAGTGGGGTGGAGGCGGGGCGCAGGCTGCCATGACAGGTGTGCCCAGCCAGCTAGTGGCGCTGGGCAGTTGACTGGGGACAAGGATGGAAGGACAGATGGACGGACAGATGGATGGACGGGCAGTGGGCTCCTTAAGAGCAAGGGGGCCATTCCCAGTGTTGACTGTGTGGGGTCTTCGGACTCTAAGGGGCCCCAGATGTGGGGAACAGCCGTGGGGAGGGGCAAGGGGGACAGTGTGACCGAATCCAGCTTTAGGTTTCCGGTGCTTGGGTACCAACTGGACCGCAGCCAGGGGTGGCTCCTGATGGGCAGGGGGAGGTGGCACTGCCCAGGAAGCATGGGCACCATCTTCAGAGCAGCCCTGGGGAGGGGATCCCCAAGGCTGCCCTTCCCTCCTCCTCCCCCAGGAAGACGAGAGCACCAGCGTGTAGCACCAATTTCCCCGAAGGCGGAGGCTGTTGAGGGAGCTCCAGGTGGGGAGGGGCTGGGGAAGGCCCGTGCCCACCCAGTCATGGCCTCTGAAGGGGGCCCCCTGGGTGAGGCCCGAGGCCACCCTGCTCTTGTTTCCTGGTCCTGTCTGTGGGCGTCCAAGGCCACCGGCCTGCAGTCCCCTCCCGGGTGGGGTGAGGTGGGGTGGGGTTTCAGAGGGTCTACATTCTCCACCAAGCAGTAGCACCAACGTAGATGAGGTTGAGAGTCAGGGGTCCCCCGGAAGCTCACTTCCTCTTCCGGCCACAGGACTTCCCCAGGCAAGCCCCGCCTGGGCGGGGGTAGGGGGACAGCATTCAGTCTGAGCCCTTTGGGGTGTCTCTCCCGCCCCGGCCTGCTCTGACCACCTCTGAGAAGCTGAGGGATCCTGAGAGGAGCCAGGGCACATGCTGACCACTTCCCCAACTCCCAGAGGCGAGGAGGGGACAACAAGAGCCACCCAGATACCTGTGATTAGGTGGGGACTCAAAGAGGGAAGGGGCCAGGTTGGGGGCCAGGCTGGGACTGGGTGCTGCGGGAGGAAGCCTTTTAGATAAGTGCCCAGCGCAAGCCTGTTGGACAGATACTTTAATAGCCAAGATATTATCAGAATGCTGAGGCCAGAGAGGGGGGCAGAGGGTCTTATCCACATCAAGAGAGGAACCCCAGATCCCTGGGCCCCACTAGTGAGGGTCTGATTGGCAAAGCCGTCAGGAACCCAGTGAGCAGACCTGGAGTCACACAGGCCTGGCCCTAGCCACACGAGGCCCATCCTGCCAGCTGGTGGCAGAAAGCAGGCCCAAGGGCCAGTTTGGAGGGCTGGGCATCTCCCAGGGTGGGCACCCTGGGCAGGTTTATCCGTCTGGTGTGTCCTTGGGCTTCCTGGCCCTGACCTCGGCTACCTCACCCGTGCAGTGGGAAGGGGGTGGGGGTGGAAGGGAATCCAGAGTCCTGAGTGACCACTGAGCGGAGTCATGGCGGGGTTGGCAGCAGCTGAGGAACCCGGGGCACCCCAGCCAGGCCTAGCCACATAGAAAGGGTGGGTGGGACCCACGGACCCACGCTCATCTGCCCACTTGCTATGAGGCCTGGGCCAAACTAGTGTCCCTTCCCCAAGCCTAGGCAGGAGGACAAGGTCCCTCCCGGCCTTTGCTCCTTGCTTATTTACCTTGATATCCGAGGGCTCCCAGGGCCCCTCCATAGGGTTTGGGGGGCTTCCCTGTAGAGGGCAAGAGGGCGCAATGGGGAGGACATTCCCCAGGCTACGCGGCCAGACCTCTCCCCCCAGCCTGGCTCCCCTCTCTCCCACCAGCCTGGTCCTCTCTTCTTTCAAAGGGCCGAGCCTGAGGCCTTCCTGTGGCTTGGTCCCAGCCTGGCACAGTCACCCTACATGCTTGGTGTACAGGCCAAGCTCCCAGATGACCCCTGAGCCTCCAACCCCTCCTAGTCCCCTCCCTTTCTTTCTTCTTTTCTTCCCTCCTTCCTTCCCTGGAGTAGAACTCAGGGCTTTCACATTGAGCTACCTGCCCAGTCTTTCTACATTTTTTATTTTGAGATAAGATCTCACTAAGTTCTGCCCAGACTGGGCTAGCACTTGTGATACTCCTGCCTCAGCCTTCCAGAGCACTAACTACAGGTATTTGCCCCCATTCCCAGAGTTACCTTCTCTTGGTGGGGACTTGTGAGTCTCCCCAGTGAGACACTAGCTCCCAAAGCCTACTCAAGTGCCAGGCTGGGACACTGGAAATCGGGATTCTTGGCTCCTGTCCCCACATCCCAGCACTGAGGGGCCCCCTGAAACCCCCTGAGCCGGACGGTCAGCCTGGCACGCTCCCTGGGCAGGACTTTTCCTCTACCCTGACAAAGGCTCCCTGCCCCGGGCACAGGCCCCTTTTTTATTGGTGACTCACCACCGACTCCCAGGCCCCCAGCGCCACCACCTGCAAGGCAAGGAGGGGCCACGAGTGTGGTCACTTCTGGGAGCCCGAGAGCCCACTAAGGACAACATGGCCAGGGCCCTGCTGAGGCTGGGTGGGCGTGTGGAGTGAGAGGGGTCAGATTTGGGGCCTAGGGGCCCCCACACTCTCTGACCCTCAGTTTACATTGTGTAGGACACAACGGGGAAGCTCTCTGTCCCTGGGGACCTTAGGGTAAATGATGTGTTTGAGAAAAGCTGATGTCCCTGTCCCTGGGAGAGAGCAGGCAGGACGAGGCGGGTCTCTGGTTGGGCTGGGGTCTGGCCTTGCATGGTCTGAGGTCTCAGAGACCACAGGGGGGATAGCCGTGGAGGAGGAGGAACCCAGCCAGAGCTCAGGACAGGGGTGCCGGTGTACCTGGGAAAATGGGGGACAATCCGAAGCCAGGTCTGGCTGCCACGCCTGTGGGACAGATTTGGGGTTGGTGGTGGTACCATCCCCGAAGCCAGGGTGGCTTCTCCTGATACCTGCCCTGCCCGGCATCCTGTCTCATGCCTCAGCTCTGTGTCCACTGGCACTGCCTTCACCCAGGGTGCTCTGTCCTCCCTGGACTTTGGGAGCCCCCTCTGCTAGCCCCGGGCAGGACTGAGGATTACACAGCAAAGCCAGCCCGACCTCCTGGCAGTGCCCTGGGAATGGCCCCTAATGCCCCACCAAGGCCAGCAGCACCTGGGGAGAGGGCACAGGGGGTCAGTCAGGATGAGACCCAGCGGCAGGGGCCGTGACATCCCTGGCAAAGGGTCAGGGGAACCTGGAGAAGACGACCATGGGCAGGACCCAGTGGGGCAGGGGCGGGATGCAAGTTGCCAGCAGGCCTGGGTGGGGACAGATATTAAGGGCCACTCACCATATTTGGCTGCTTTAGCAGCAGCAGCTGGGGACACGCCTGGAGAGGTGGGGTACAGGAGGGCTCAGGAACAGCCCAACTCCCTGCCTCCCCTCCTCCACCCACTATTCCATGACCTTTATTAAGCTCCTAATGTGTGTCCAGCCTCAAAGCACATGCCAGAAGAGGCCCGAAGCCAGTTCAGATCAGAGGACCCATGGCCACTCAAGGGAGAGCCGGGTAAATCCGCTGGAATGCCAGCACCAAGCCACTGCGATGGAGGCTTTAGGAAGTGATTTTCTCTAGGCTTTGGTCGCCGGGTTCCAAAAATGGGTGACAACCTCCCACCTCCAGTGGCCAGTGGGTTGAATGAGAGGGGAGAGGACAGGGATGGGCCTCTGCAGTGGGGACAGCTGTCTCCACTTGCTCAAGCCCCTGCATAAACAGTGCTTCCGGATGCAGGGAACTGGAGGAAAAGGTGCAGGGTACACAGCCTGGGACAGACACAGCAGACTAGGGAGGCATGGCACAGGGGACAGCCTGAGCCAACAGTGGTGAGTGTGCACAGAAAGGGGCTCTGGAGGGACTGACCATGCCTGCAAGACACCCTGAGATGCAAGCTGGAAAAGAAACTCTGAGCTGGCCTTGGGTCGTCTCCCAGGTACCCAGGTGCACCCGGCACCTGGCCCTGTCTGGCCCTGTCCTAGGCAATACCAGGTCCTTCCTCCTCCTCCTCCTCCTCCTCCTCCTCCTCCTCCTCCTCCTCCTTTCTTCCCACTATGCCAGTATCCAGCACGGTGGGAACAAAGGCTCTGTCTCTCCTTCATGCACGCACACATCACAAACTGTACTCTCTGACCCTGGAGCAGCCTTACCTCCAAGTCCACCAGCTCCCAGTCCTCCGACTCCGAGCCCTCCAACTCCAAGTCCTCCAGCTCCAAGCCCACCGGCACCCCCTAGGCCTGTGGAGAGAGCTGGGTGTTAAATCTGCTGGCCGAGGACCATGCCCTGAGTCTGTCTGTAGACAGACAGAGCATCCTTCGAGGACACAGGGCCTGGGGGTCTGGTCAGAGTCCTCCCATGCCCAGCCAGTGCTCACCATACTGAGCAGCTTTGGCAGCAGCTTTGGCGGCAGCAGCCGAAGCAGCAGGCACACCTCCTGGGGACAGAGAGGGAGCTCAGGGAGGGACTGTTCAAGGGTCTCAGCCTCCCTCCCTCCCAGCCCATCCTGGGGTTGAAACTCACCTACAACACCACCAGGGACACCTACTCCTCCAAGAGCCCCAGGTCCTCCAAGAGCCCCAGCCCCTGCTGCTCCTGTGGACAGAGGAGGGAGGATTGGCCCCCCAGTTCACAAGGCAAGCAGACAGGTGGCAGAGGCGATGTGACCCAGCAGGAGGAGCATTGGACAGGAAGTCCTTTCCTGAACATCCAGGGCTGAGTCCTGGCTCTGCCCTTAGTGCAGGAGTAGGACGATGCCCCCAGGTCTTTACTTCCCCTCTCTGAAGGGGCATGGTCACCTCCTCGTCCCTGGCCTGGTGCTGGGAGCCAGGGACCCAGTTACAGCAGTGGCTGGGAGCTGCTGAACTCAGACAAGGCAGCTGTGGTTCTGATAGCCCTGGGTTCGAATCCAGTTTGACTCTCGGTTTCTCTTTATGTCCTAGCTGTGACCTCTCTGAGCCCAGAGTCCCATCTCCCTGCTTGCCTTACGGGCATTTGTGAACAGAGGGACACAGCCTGAGAACTCTGCAGGCTTTGAATCCTGGCCCGTAGTGACTGCTTGACAGCTGCCATTCACTGGGACACTCAGTTCCAGGCATTGCCACAGGAAAGGGAACCCCCCAGCCCACACTGTGCAGACGGCAGAGTGGAGGTTAAGGCGTGTGCTCCGCGTCCTAGGACAGGAAGTGGCTTGGGAGCCATTGGAGTCCTTAAGCTGCTCTGATTGGTGACAGGGCCTGGTTTCCCTGGCAATGTCAGCTGATTTGGGCTGGCCGGGCAGCCAGCAGGCAATGGGAGAGGAGCTGGGGTGAGCCGCCGCTGGTGTGGGGCTGAGGAAGCTGGGATTTTCCAAGGTGGAAACTGGCCCAGAGCAGCCAACTGGGTCCCCGGCCGAGGCCCCCTGCTGGCTCCCAGGAGGATCGCGGGGACAGACAGACGCTTGACCAGGCCAGCTGCCTAGTGGCTGGTGGAGTGGTCAGGTCTGCCACGTTGTTGAGGCTGGCTAGCCAGGGCAGGCTCCGTCACGCCGTGAGGGAGGCAGGGAGGGGACAGGTGCCCAGATGGGAAATGCGGATTCTGCTCCACTCTGGAAAGAGGCAGAGGCTGCTTGGCCAAGTCACAGTGACAGTGGCTCCTGGGGCCCTTGGAATTCAAGGCCCCCATGAAGTTTGGAAATGTGATAGGTGCTTTTGGTTGTCACAGCGGTTGGAGGCACCCCAGGCATGTAGCAGTCCTGGAAATGGCTCTGCTCTGTCCCGCCCCAGCCAGCACTGTCTGGGCTGGGGTGGGACGTGAGGTGGGGAGGGTGTAGCTAAGCAGGCAGCTTGGGGGTCACACTCACTGTATTTGGCTTCTTTAGCTGCGGCCAGGGATCCAGGTGCTGGGAAAGAGGAAAGATAGGGGGGTTGCGGCTAAGATCTGAGCCTGGGGCTCTGCTGCCTTCTCCAGAGAGCCCACCCGGACTTCTTTGGCATGCACTGCTTCCTCAAAGCTCAGCTGGGGTGCACACTGCCAGACACTGGTCTCCAGGATCTATGCGTGCCACTGCCAATCTGATCTGGGGTGCTCAGGAGCTGAAGTGATTTGCCCCCTTCTATCCATCCCTTCTCATATTCTCCAGGCCTGGTATGGCCTGCATGAGGCTGGGCACCTGATGGAGAATTTGTTATGCAGCTAGGTAGTGTGGGGTCTCCTTTCTCTGAGGTCAGGGGACACCTTCTGCCCAGCCCCTGGAAAGCTCCTTACCGGCCCCAACTCCAAAGCCAGGGACACCAGCACCAACCCCGAATCCAGGAACCCCAGCACCAACTCCAAAGCCAGGGACACCAGCACCCAGCCCGGCAGCAGCGGCCTCTGCAGAGAAGCAGGCAGTGGACTGGAGGCAGGGCAGGGAGCAGCCCCGGGAGGTGGCCGCCCTAGGGACCAACTCAGCCCCTGACCAGAGCAGCAGCAGTCTCCTCCCTGCTCTGCCCCTGACTCCAACTGACCCTGCTCCCCGGGAATTCTCTCTGTGCTTTCTAGGATTCCTGCTGCCCCAGCCTGGCCCCACCACAGGCTGGGATTTGGGGCTGCATGCCATGCACCCCACTTCCCTGCCTTACAGCCTGCTCTTCCCTCTGGACGAACACATCTCCTTCTCCCAACGACCCTTATGGGGCATTGACACCCACACTTGCAAGATGTAGGAGCAGAGGAGCCCCCGAGGTCACCAGCCCATGTCTCTCCCTGCCTAAGGGTGTGCAGCCAGGTTTGAGGGGCAAGCAGCCCTGGCTGGCGGGGAGTGGGAGAGGGTGATCGGGCACTCACGGTACTGGGCTTTGGCAGCTGCTTTAGCAGCGGACTTGGCTGCAGCTGGGGTCCCTATTCCTGGAGGGAGAGAGGGGGTTCAGGGATGGTAAGCATGGAAGTTTCGGGGCCCCCCCAAGTCCACTCACATAGGCTACTCACCTGTAATACCAGGACCAACACCACCAGGCACAAGGCCACCAGGACCAACACCGCCAGGCACAAGGCCACCAGGACCAACACCGACGGCGCCTGGAACCCCGCCAACACCAGGGCCTAAGCCTGCAAGAATGAGCACAGCTAACCCTTAGCCAGGGCCTGAGCACAGAGCACCAAGTCAGGGGCTATGGGTTCTCATTCTGGCCCTGGCAAGGCCTTGCGGTGCAACCTCGGCCAGACGTCTTTCTCTTGACGGGCCTCGCCTGCCTCCTGCCCCGGAGGAGGTGTGTACAAATTCAGGAGCACTTGGGCTTTGAGGGACAAGTCCTGGTGAATTTGAGTGGGATGGAAACAGGCACGTAGGAGAGCTCTGAGCCAGATGAGGTGGCACATGCCTATAATCTCAGCACTTTGAGAGGCCGAGGCAGGAGAATCTCAAGTACAAGCTCAGCCTGGGCAATTTAGCCACTTAGTGAGCTACTAAATTTTTAAAAAAGTGTTTTGTTTTGTTTTGTTTTGTTTGGTATGGGGATCAAACCCATGACCTCATGCTTGCCAGGCAGGCGCTTAAGCCACTGAGCTAAATCCCTGGCAAAAAAAAAAAAAAAAAAAAAAATTTTTTTTAAAGGCTGAGGCCAGGTGTGGTAGTACACACCTATAATTCTAGCATTCAGGAGGCTGAGGCAGGAGGATTATTACAAATTGGAGACTAGCCTGGGCTACAAAGTGAGCTCAAGTCCAGCCTGAACTGCATAGCGAGACTCTGTCTTAAAAAGACCAAAAAAAAAAAAAAAAAAAGGCAGTTCCCAGTATTGAAAAAATAAATAAAGTTCTGCAAGACAGGCAGACCTGAGTTCAAATCTCAGCTCTGCCACCATTAGATCTGGGACAATAAGGAAAGTTTTTCAAGCTGGGGGAACATCAGCTTGCACATCCGGAAGGTGGGAACAATCATACTGACTTCTTAAGGCCCAGGGTCTGCTCCACAGTGGGGTTCTACATTCAGGAAAGTGTGGGTGCTTTGGGCTGCCAGGGTGGCCATCAGAGGGAGCCAGAGGGACAGCAGGCACACGGGGTGGGGCAGGGACTCAGGGTGTCCGGAAGGGGCAGGCTGCGGCTGGCTTGGCGGCCACGGTGGCAGGGTGTGGGAGGCAGGTCCTGGGGTGCTCACCCCGCAGCTGCTTCCCCAGTCAGAAGGCGATGGACCCCTGAGAAGAGGCGGATCAGAGGGCAAGGAGGGGGCAGGGTTGGGAGTGGATGTGGGGTGCTTACCAAACTGGGCGGCTTTGGCAGCAGCTTTGGCGGCTGCGGCTGCTGGGATCCCTGCTCCTGGATGAAGAGAGAAAATGCTCGCTTTCCGCATTCCCTGCAGAAATCCCCCCATGTAGAGCCTGGCCCGGGAGGGCACCTGGCCATGTCCCCGCCCTGCCAGGGCTCCCAGGTGGCCCACAAGAATCGAGTCCTAGGTGACAGCAGAGGGAGCCCACAGCAGTGATTGGTAGGGGTTTCATGATTGTCCCCCAAACCCTAAAGTATTGCAGAACTTTCTGCTTAGATGCTGCGAATTCTAAAACACCCTGATTAATGCCTACACCCACGTTACAGGAGGAGACGGGCTTCTCTCTCTCTCACTTTTTCCTTTCCTTTCTTTCCTGTACTGGGGATGAACCTGGGGCCTCACACGTGCCGGGCACGTGCTCTACCACTGGTTTCTTTCTTAAGAAAACTGAGAAGAGGATTTTCTCCCGGAAGGAGTGAAGAATGCAGAGGAGAAACCCGCTGATAGGAAAAATAGCCACGGAAGGGTGGCATCAAATGTCACAGTCACTTAATCTCTTCCCTTTGCCCTCTGACTGGTGGAGGAGAAATAGCCCAAAGAAACTCAAAGGTGTTAGAACCTTCACTGCTAAGAAAGCAGAAAGACCCCAGGCGGACATGAGACCACCTGAGGCCGGGAAGCGAGGGTTCTGCAAAGAGGCAGGATAACCTTCCTGGGCCCCCAGCTAGGGACAGGACCCCCGCAAGGGCTCTTCCCTCAGGACCACTCTGCAGGAAATCGTGGCCCATTTGCCCATCTCTGGATCTGGTCGACTTCCACCTGAACCTGGCTTCCTTCTGGGGACCAGCTTGTCTCTGTGCTGGGGCTCCAGATCACCTGGTACTGCGCCTGGTATTGCTCCTGGTATTGCACCTGGTACTGCGCCTGGTACCGCGCCTGGTACCGCGCCTGGTACTGCTCCTGGCACCAGTCCTCCCAGGGCTCCGGCTCCTGCTGCACCCAGAGGAGAGAGGAGTTGGGGCAGACAGCATGGCTGTCTGGCACCTGAACTCACTGTCAAGCTGTCCCAGCCCTGGAGGCTTGAGTGGGAGGTGGCAGGTGGCTGTCCAGCTACCCTGAACTTGAAGAGTGCCCCTGTTGGGACAGTGAGGTTTGGGGACAGGCAGGGCAGGGTCACTTACCATACTTGGCAGCTTTGGCAGCAGCAGCAGCCTGGGCTGCAGCTAAGAGGAGAGGAGAGGGTTTGAGACATTTGAATCCTTTTTCATGCGGCTGGGTGGGACTGTGGCTCCTACCCCTCCTCCTCCCTCAGCACCTGGACGTCCACCCCTGCTGCCCTAAGAAGAGGGACAGTCCCCATGCTCTCCACTCATCTTTCAGATGGGACTCAGGCTTACGAGAAAGGCCAGCTCCAGGGATACCTCCGACTCCAACTCCAACTCCAACCCCAGGTGCAACCCCAACTCCAGGTCCGATCCCGACTCCGGGTCCAACGCCATAGCCAGGAAAGCCCCCGGGCCCAACCCCATAGGTGGGGATGCCCCCAACTCCCACTCCGGCCCCGGCTCCTGCAGAGGGAAAGAATGGGGGGAACGGGCCTTGGAGAGAGAGGTTGGAGGAAGGAAGCTGGCTTCTGGGAAGGGGGGTGCATGTGACCCCCAGGTCTAATCAATGAGGACAGGAAGTGGGTGTCCAGGCTCCTGGCCAGCCTCCTCCATGAGGTCTCTCTCTCCCTCACTCCTCTGCTCTCTGGATGCTTGGAAAAGGGTCGGGAGACAGCGTGCGCTTCTCCCAGCTGGGCTTGGGCACTTCTGAGGAGCCAACCAAAGCCAGGAGAGGCAGGGACGTTGTCCCCACTGGAGACTGCATCCTGGGACTGTCTCAGCCCCATGGCTTTATAGGTGGGCAACACTGGAGGAGACACCACCCCAGGGCCCAGCAGGTCCAAGTCCCAGCAACCAGGGACTTGCTCTGTGACCCCAGGTAAGTAAGTAGTAAAGGTCAGGTCAGGTCAGCAAAGCACTCACCGTATTTAGCTGCCTTGGCCGCTGCTTTAGCAGCTGCAGCTGGCCCGAGAGGCCCTAGAGAGATCAAGGAGACAGAAATGCTCAGGAAGGAACGGAAGGGACATGCCCAGGACATCCGTCTCCACCCGTCTATCACTTCATCTTGCTGTCTATGCAGCCAATATGGACTTGTTCTCCCAAATGTCTACCCAGTGTCCCAACTCTGTGTCTGTCTGGTCATTTGTCTCAGTCCACACATCCAGCCACCCAACTCTGTCCACCCATGCACCCATCTTTCTGCCCACTCACCTGCCCATCTGCCCACTGTCAGCCATCTATTCAACACCCATTTTGGATTCACCTGTCTCCTACCCACCTATTATGCATCCATCCATCCATCCATCTGTCCGTCCATCCATCCATCCGTCCTCCATCCATCCGTCCGTCCATCCATCCATCCATCCATCCATCCGTCCATCTATCCATCCATCCATCCATCTGTCCGTCCATCCATCCATCCATCCGTCCGTCCATCCAACCATCCATCCGTCCATCCATCCGTCCATCCGTCCGTCCATCCATCCGTCCGTCCGTCCATCCATCCATCCATCCGTCCGTCCGTCCGTCCGTCCGTCCGTCCATCCATCCAAGTATCTATCCCTCCTCTGAGCCACTAGTTTAGCCTGCTGCCTGCTTAGCCATCTGTCTTTCTCCTACTCATTCAGTTTTTCATCTACTTGTGTACCTCTCTATCTATCCATCCATAGTCTCTGCTCATTCATCACTCACCTACTCCCTCGTCTGTCATTTTGTCTGTCATTTTGTCACCAGGTGCCTATCTGCCCTTCCAGTCTCCCACTTGCCCCCCCCCCATTTAATCCTGAGCACCTGCTCAGCCAAGGGCAGGGAATGGGGAGATAAAACAGCTCCTGCCCCCATAAGTACATTGATTTGGAAAGCAAATTGGGGACAATGATGCTGGTGGCAGCTAATTGAGAGGTTGTTATAACTCATAGGAGGAAGATGGAATGAATCATGACCCAGGATGTGAGCAAAGGAGAGGGGTTGGGAGGTATGTGATAGTCTTGGCCATAGTTTTCATATTGCTCTATTACACACACACACTCTCTCTCTCTCTCTAGCTCACCTGCTCCATCTGCGATGCCTGGGACGCCGACACCTGGGACCCCAACACCTGGGACTCCGACACCTGGGACTCCGACACCTGGAACCCCGACACCTGGAACCCCGACACCTGGAACCCCGACACCTGGGATCCCAACACCTGGGACCCTGGGCACCAGGCCTCCACCAGCTCCTGAGGACGGAAAAGCATTGTTTTCCTGCCAAGCCCTGTGGGAACCTGCTCAGGTCTCTTGGGCAGTGGTCCAGGGGAGTCTTGGGGTGACAGGATCACATGCAGGTGCATGGAGCCAACTCATTATTGAGCTGGGGAGGGACTGAGAGAGACCCTGAGGAGTTCTTGGGGTTGGATCTGGGGCTAGGCGGAGTGTGATCAACTTCTAAAGCAAAACCAGAATCCCTGACAGTAGGCGTCTGGGCAGGGGATTCAAGAGCAGCTGATGGGTGGGGAGACAGGGCGAGCAGAGCGGGTATACCCATGGTCCCCTCTGGAGTTATCCTGCAGAACCAGGAGGTGGCATCTCAGATAAAGAATGGGCAAAGGCAAGGAGGTGTGGACTAAGCCCTTAGCGGAGGGACGGAGGCCGCAGGTGGGTGGAGGCAGACTCCCAGCCTCCTGGGCCAGGGTCTGCAGCCCTGGGCCTGCCCCGCTGCCACGCTGGGGACGCTCACCGTACTTGGCAGCCTTTGCAGCGGCAGCTGCTGCAGGGGTCCCAGCCCCTGAAAAGACAGCCACAGGCAATGAGGCCCTTTCCTGGGGGTCCTCCCAAGGACACCCCCAGCCCCAGACCCAGCACTACCTGCGATGCCCCCAATCCCGGGGATGGCACCGGCGCCGCCAGGGAGGCCGCCCCCTCCAATGCCAGGGATGACTCCTGCTCCTCCAGCACCTGCGGGGACAAGGGCAGCAGGATGTGGCTCCCTAGGGCCCTTCCTGAGGCCGGCCAGGAAGGCCCCCCATGAACCTGACCCCACACCTCTGGGAGGCCCCGCCCAGGTTCATTTCAGCAGGCTCATTAAGGGAGCTGGATGCTTTAGGTCAGATCCGACTCTAAGGACTGCCGCATGCTGAGAAACCACAGCGGCCGCTCCCCAGGCCAGAAGGGCCCCCAAAGGAATGTCCAAGGCTTCCTCTCCCCGTGTTCCAAAGATGCGGCCAAGTTTCTAAACTGAGCGCCAGGCTCTGGCTGTTCCTCTCGGCCCGCCCGCTCCCACATTCCATCCTTCGCCACCGGCCCAGCCGGCCAAGGGGCCTGGGGCAGAGAGCTGCACTGGGGAGGCGGGGTCCCCTTCCTGCCCACTGCCTAGGCTGGTGGGACAGGCCTCCCAGCCCACCCAGTGAAGGGAAGGACCTTCCTTCGGGGGCTGAGGACCAGCAGAAGACTGCAGCCTCCCATGCTCTGACCCCGAGCTGGAGGGCATCCCGGGGTTCTGCCCGATGTTTGGGCATGGGATGGCCATGCCACATCGGCAGCAGTACTGTCCAGGACACCAAGGCTTGTGGACCAAGTTACATTTTTATAGTACAAGTTAAATCGACGTGTAACTATTAAAATTTAAATGCCTGCGTAAGTACCACTTAAAATTATCTCCCCAAACACCACGGTGCCCATCCTTTCGGCTTGGGCTCCTCCTTCCTGTTTTAGGCACACGACAAATGCCACCTATATTTTAAGACTGCCACCACCCGTTCATTTCCCTAGGAAGCCTCCCTAATTTTAATTTTGCCCAGGTAGAAGAAACGCCCATCTCTTCCGGTTCCCGTGACTGTGTGTTATCCTGTTAAGCGGTTACCTGCCTCTAACCACCAGCTCTGAGACAAGGGTGGAGGGATGGATGGATAGGGGAAGGCGGCTGGGTGGAGGGATGGGGAGAGGAGGATGGTTGGAGGAAGGAAGAGATACATGAGTGGACAGTGTTGTAAAAGTTGGATAAATGGGGTGTTGGGGCCTCCTGATTGGCTGTCCACAAGGCAGACCTCATAGGCAACAGGATGGCCAGGTGGGGGGTCAGGCTAGCAGGCGCCCCAAGGTTCTTACCATACTTGGCTGCTTTAGCTGCTGCGGCTGCTGCCTGGGAGCCGACCCCTGGGAAGGAAGAAGGGACTGAAGAGGGTGCTGTGCTCCCCCCCCCCCCAGATCCCAGCCGTGTCCAGCCTCAGGACAACCCATGCATCAACACCTGGAAGCAGTAGGGGCTTCACAGCAGAGTGTCCCCATCTGGGATCTGCCCCTGGCTCCAGGGCCTGTTTTAGGGGATACCCTGGCCAGCCCCAGTGCATGGGTGACCAGATGCCTTCAGCTGGAAGTGGGCGAGGACTTCCTTACCTGTCCCTGTTGGGTAGCCAACTTTGCCCCCTGCACCAGCCACTCCTGCAGGACAGACTCAAAGGTCAGTGAGCCACCTCCCCTGCTGTGCCCTGTTGGGGGGCCCCACCCTGGCCTCCTGTCATCCCAGGCAGAGTGAACACAAACCAACCCTTCAGTCAGGTCAATATTCCCATTTTACAGAGAGGGATGCTGAGGCTCAGGGAAGGGAAACAGCTTGTTCAAGGCCTCATGATAAATGAAGGACTGAGAACCAGGCCATCTGAGTTTGAATTTCATGCTATGTCCTTTGGGATCCCCATTCCAATACCCACAGCCCCACAGCCCCCCAGCCCGGGCAGGGCCAGGAGCCCCAGGTCTGGGAGCGCCACACTCACCATAGGGCAGCTTGCCATTGGTGTAGGGCAGTCCATAGCCACCTAGGCAGAGAGCAGGGTGGGCTCAGGGCTGCCCTGGGCCTTTCGGGCTCCCCATCCCGAGAGACAGAGCTCCCCATGGGGGCTGAGACCACCCCCCAGGGGCCTAGGAGCTCCCAGGAGAGTGGGTTGGGGCAGAGGATCAGAGGGCCCCAGGCTTGGGGATGGGACTGCTGCCCCTGTCAACCCCAGCCCGCCATGCCCCAGGGGCTGAATGTCTTCCCCATGCCCCGCTGGTGTCTTAGCTGACTTTGGAGGTGCGGGGCCTGACATCAGGAGGGTCTGTCCAATGCATGGCCTCCCTTTCCTTCCTTCCTTCCTTCCTTCCTTCCTTCCTTCCTTCCTTCCTTCCTTCCTTTTCTTTCTTTTGTGGTACCAGGGACTGAACCCAGGGCCTTCACATGGAGCTATATCCCTAGCCCTTTTTAGATTTTTAATTTTGAGACAGAGTCTTGCTAAGTTTTTTAGGTCAGGCTTGCACTTTTGATTTTTCTGCCTCAGCCTCCCAGAGGGCTGGGATTCTACCCATGCTTTGCAGGGTCCTTCTGACCATCGCCTCCAGGGGCCTCCCATCAGGACCTGGGCCTGTGTGTGTGTGCATGGGTGCTCAGGTGACCAGAAGTAGCTTCTGCCTGTAGGTTCTCCTCTCCACCCCATCCTGGTCCCAGAGACATCAGTGTCCCAAGTCCCCTAAAGGTGATTTCCCTCCGACTGACCTGGCAGCTTGGGTGCTTTGATGGGGTACCCCAGGGGAACCCCAGGCTGCTGGCCCCCAAAGGGCCCAACCCCTGTGGGGAAAAAGAGCAAGTGAAAGCCTGGCTCTTGGGGCCAGCGGCCGCTTCTAAACCCCTGCCCACCACTGGCTTCCTGCTCAGATGAATGAGCTCCCCTTGCTCCTGAAGTCCTCCCTACACAGCCCAGCGACAGGCCACTTCCTCCAGGGAGCTGTTGGATTCTCCCCGTGGAGTTCCAGCCTGCAGCCCTGCAGCCCTGCAGCCCTGCAGCCCTGGCACAGGGCTGGGTTCCCTGGGTGTGTCTGCTTGCTACATAGATGGGCCTGGGGTGCATGGCAGGCCTGCGATTCCTGCCATGCTGTGCTGAAGCCAGTTCAAGGCCTGGAGGAGGAGGCAGGGGGATGGGGCAGCTTGGGTGGGCTTCTGGCTGCCCAGCCCTGCCCAGGGCAGGTGTCGCTACCTGGCTGGCCAACTGCCAGTCCTCCCACCCTGCAGAGAGGAACAGTTTTGCCTCACCTGGGATTCCAGCAAAAGCTCCGCCTCCACCTGTAAGGACAAAGAGCTGTCACTCTGGCCGTAGGGCACAGTAGTGCCACTAGCCAGCAGAAGGGTTAGGGTTAGGCTCGAGCTGTGGGGGCCTCTGAGCAGGACACTGCCTTTCCTCAACAGCAGTGCTAGGGCTGGGTCATAAGTGCCCACCCAGAGGGCTCCGAATGAGGCCCACTTGCACCCCACACCCCAGACTAGGGATCAGAGGGAAGTGGGAGCTCCAGCCCCAGGCTCCACTCCGCAGATGCATACCTGGGGCCTTGGCCTTGACTCCAGTTCCAGTGGGGACCCCAGGGAGCACCCCCACTCCAGGGAAGCGAGCTCCTGAGCAGAAAGGGGGCAGGGCAGAGAGGCCATGAAGCCTCTGCTTGTCAATTGCCTCGGGTCCCCTCCCATACTGACTGCTGGTGACAGGGACATGTGGTGGGGTGGGTAGCGAACGTATCTGTTTGGTGGGAGACTTTCTTCTGCTACCTGGCCCAAGGTCAGATCTATTTTTCCTGTTGCTTTATGTTTTGAGACAGGGTCTCCCTCTATAGAATAGGCTGGCCTCGAGCTCTTGGTGATTTCCTTGCCTCAGTCTCCCAAGTGCTGGGATTAGAGACGTGCGTCACCACGTCCAAGTCAGAAGACCCATTGTCATAATATTTCCCAGCTGGTGTCCCAGTGGGACTCACAAAACCCTCTGATGGCCCTCAGGAGCGATGGTGAGGACAGCCAAAGCCAGAGCGGAGTGGGCTGCTGCACTGTGGTCAGAACCCTCCACCAGGGTCTCCCATCTCTCCTGAGTCCCCTGGGCCCTAACCAGGAACAGGAGAGGGGGGCTTGTGTCAGCAAATCCCAGAGCCACCCAAATCTGGGCTTTTGGGGGATTTCAGGAGGTCACGTGTTGGGCGGGCCAGCAGCCTCAGCAGGGAGAGGCGGGTGAGGGGAAGCTCTGAGGGGTCTCAGGCAGGGTGGACATCCTGGGCGGGCCCCTGGTGACTCAGGGCTTCTGGGAAACAGCTGGCTACACTGGGGACTCAGTCTGCCCTCGGGGACCCGCCTTAGGCTGTGATGAGGGTTTGGGCTCAGAACCAGGGGAAGTTGGGTGTGTGTGTGTGTGTGTGTGTGTGTGTGTGTGTGTGTGTTGTTCCGGGAGCTGAATCCAGGGCCTTTGCACTGAGTTCTATCCTCTGCCCTTTTTTATGTTGAGACAGGGTTCCACTAACACACTTAAGTTGCTAGGTTGGGCTTGAACTTTTGATCCCCTGCCTTAGCCTCTCAGACTGCTGGGATTAGAGACATGCATCACCATGCCAGGCAGAAGCTAGCCTTTGATGCCAGGGACCTTACACCCATTCGCTTGAATCCTGTCCCTTAAAGAAACAGCCACTGGCCAGGACTCAAGGTCTCTGAGGCATCTCTGCTTGAGGGGAGTAGTGGGTGTTGAGCAGGGCACATGGGCGCTTTCTCTCCGCTCTCCTCTCACCTGTGCCTGGGAGCACTCCACCTGGGTACACACCTGGGAGCCCCACACCTGGAGCCAGAGGAAGAGGGAGGACCCATGATTAGCAGCTGAGCACTGGACCCCTCCTCATCTTCCCACCGGGGCCCCTGGGGACAGACTCGGGGAGGCTGTGGCCCTCCTCCCACTAGTCTTCCCACTAGAGGGAAGGCATCTGCACACCCTCTGTGCATGGATTTATCTCTGTCTCCAGGAGCCTGTTTACAGGGCCAGCCGCCGACGCTGCCGGCCAGCCCAGCCCACCTCTGCTAACGGCTTCCAGATGTCCCCCTCCTGCTGTGTGGACTCAGGCCGCCTTTTGTTTAACCTGAAGTCACTTCCTAAAGGGCTGAGTGCAGCCCAGTGAGCACCAGATGGGTGTTGAGGAGGTCGGGTCCACCCCAGCTCAGCCACCAGCAGGGTGCTTCCGCTCAGCTGACCACTCTGAGCCTCAGTTTCCCCCTCACCTGCCTCCCTATGGCCTGCCCCAGAGCTTGTCTCTGAGTTTGCTTTCTGCTTCAGTTCCGTTTCACAGAGCAGGTCTCCTGTTTTGGCCTTGGATGTCGTCTGCCCTGCCCTTCCTCCAGGCCCGTGGGGCAGCTTTGACCCCCTCCCCGACCTCTGACCCCCAGCCCCAGGGACTCCACACTGACCCGGAACTTTCCCTGGCTTCCCTCCAGCTCCAATTCCAACTCCTGCTGCAGCCTGAGGCACCACAGCACCTGGCAGGGACAGGAGGGGATTAGGGCTGGCTCTGCCTGGCCTGAGGCATCACCTAGAGGACGCCAGTGTGGTCACCATACCTGTAGACACTCCTAAGCCACCGACTCCACCAACGCCACCAAGCCCTCCGACGCCGCCAAGCCCGGCCCCTGGAGAGCCAGGAATGGTGAGAGGGGGGAGCAGGACCGTGCAGGGGACAGTGAGGTGGAGGAGGAAGGGACAGACTGTGCACTGAGGTCCCAGACTGGTGGCCCTGCCCCTACCTACTTTGGCATGGGCACATTTGGCTGGCTCCCAAGATTGGAGGGGGGTACCCTGCCCCTGCAGCCCAGGGAAGGAAGGAAGCGGGGGGCTGTGGCCTGTCCCAAAGACACCACTCACCAGCCTTGGCAGCTTTATAAGCAGCAGCAGCAGCAGCTGCTCCACCAGGCACCAGAGCCCCCGGGAAGGCACCTGCAGGAAACGCCCCGATCCCTGCGGAGGGGACAGAGTGAGACCCTGAGCCACCACACTCAGAGAACCTGCCAAGTCCCTGCCTGCTGGCTGCTGCCGCCTGTGACACATTGGGGTCTTTTCTGCAGAGGGCTGGGTTCAATCCCCGGCAGCAGTGGCACTTACGCAGGCAGACTGGGTGATGCCTGGCCTTTGGGGTCACATGTCCACCTACCTCCCCTAACATGTGTCCCAGAATCCACCACAGTGGATCCCCAGGCCCCAGAGGTACCTTTTGCAGCTTATAACTAACTAGTTACACCGTATCGGCCTTCAGCCGCTGTGTGCCTGGGGCAGGTGGCATCTACGCCCGTCTGTGCCTGGGACAGCACCTGTTCCCTGGCTGCGTTGCCTGCCAGGCTGAGCTCAGGGCTGCTAGCAGGGGGGCATCTGACCCAGATGTCACACTCACCTGCCCCAGGACCCCCACCAGCGAGCCCACCGGGACCTGTGGTGAAGAAAGAGCAGTTGAGAGCTGGCGTGTGGGTCCCTATCTGGTCTCTCAGCCTTGTGGACAGGAGGGTGCCAGGCTCCCTAGCAGGCTGGGCTGGGCCTGGCACCTCCTAGAGTGTGCCAGCTTGTGGTATTCCGCAGAGAGGGGTGCGGGTGGGACCCCCCCCTCCAGGCCTGCCCTTGCCCCCACCCTGTCATCCCCTAGCCTCTCCCCTGACTCAGCCCCCTCCCCATTCCTCATCTGGGTCTGGGAAGCCCTCTGCTGCCCCCACCGTCTGTCCTAACGGCTCCCTTTGTCTCTCTCCCCCCAACATCCGGGCTGCGTTGCTCCCTGCTGGGGATGTTCCTGGCTCGCAGAGGGGCAGCCAGGTTGGAGTTCACTTCCATGGGCCACCACACTGCACCAGGGTTCTTTCCAATTACGGGAGTGTCTCTCCCAAGCGCCAGTCCTCCCTGCCAGGGTCCTGATCCCCAGGGGTGAGCCCTCCTGGGGACTCCATGCTTGAGGTCTCTGTGCGTCCCCACCTCCAGTCAGCCCTCCCCACGCATTGCGCATGTGTATGACCTGGGCCTGCGGTAAACCGAGGCAGACCCTCTTCAGATGATCTGTCACTACCGAGATAGGATGGTGCCGTGATCAGAACTGGGGCTGCCCTGGCCACTTCCCAACTCTATCAGCGGCCTGTTTCCTGAGCTCCCAGGGGGCAGGGAACACTCTCAGAACTTTCCTGTCCACAGAGAACCCCTGGGTTGGGAGGGGAGGAAGGGACTGGGCCGAAGGGACTGGGCCGGAAGAGAGAAGGTAGGGCAGGGAGGGGAGGAGGGGATTGGCCCTTTCCCTACAGAGACACCCAGATTGTTCCAACCCTGCTGCCCTCCTGCTTCTGGACTCACCGGTCCCAAAGGTCCCCAGCAGCCCAACACCTGCAAAGGAGGAGAGAGGGGACCAGCTGACCATGGCCGGGAGCCCAGGACCCTGCTGGCCCAACCCTCCTCGTTCCTGGGTACAGTAAGCTCTGCATTCAGATCCTGCACTGTCCTTGTTCTCGTGCCTAGAAGCTACTCATTTGCTCCCCTGAGCCTCAGTTTCCCCATCTACGAGCAGCCATTATGTTCCCCACCTTCCTGGGCCCAGGCAGTGTGTGAGCTTAGAGGGCCCAGCATCTGCAGCTGCGGAGCACTGTCTGTGTCCCTGCCCCTCCCAGGGGCAGCTGGCGTCCAGCTGGTGCTAGGGTGCAGGAGGGCGGCGCCCAACTGCTCGGCCCCCTGCTGAGAGCCCAGGCTGGGCCAGGCCGGCCTGTGGCACCCATGCGGAGCAGCAGCTGCCAGGCCACCCACTGCAGTGCCGAGGGATTAATCGTTCCTGAGCATGACACGCGCTGCCTGTGCCCTGTCCTGTCCCGCCTGGGCAGGCCCAGACGTCCCCTCCCCCCAGAGGCAGGGAGCTTCCTTGGAGGGGGCATGGGCTCTGCTAAAGTTCCAAGGCTGAAAGATGACCTCAGTGAGGTCGCAGAAGCCAGTCCCCACCTCTCTGCAATGCCCTCGTCATCTGAAGATAGCCGACTTTCCTTTAGGTGCACTCCTTCGCCCAGCTGGAGGTTCTTCCACAAGTCTAACCTAAACCCTTCATTACTGAATGCTTCACTTTAGCAGCCTCCAGCCTCTGGGTGGCTGGCGTGCAGTTGTCTATCCCTCCAGGAAGGCAGAAGTAGGGACACCCCTCTCTCCTGGCCTTGCAGACCCCAAGAGCCCCCTGGCTTGGACGTGCTGCCTGCTGCCTCTGTCGGCTCCCTGTCCGGGGTTTCACAACAGCCAGGCTTGCTCGGACCTGGGGATCTGGTCCCACAGATCCATCTGTGCTTGGATCATGGACCACAGGGATTTCGTAAGAGCTCTTGGACATCCCACGAGCGCCCTGTCCCAGAGCCCAGAGCCCAGGGCTTCAGAGCCTGGGTGTGAGACAGGACGTGGGAGGGGGGCACCGGGCCACATGTGGAGCCTCTCACTTGGAGGGGACCATAAATCTGAACAGAGACACTGTGTTTCCTCCACCTGCTCCTTGTCCACATCGCCCCCTCCCCAACCCCCAGCTTCCTGAGCTGACAGTGCCGTCCCCACCCCCCCAGGGAACAGGAACGTGCACTCATCTGGGGCTAGGGTCACAGTTCAGCCTGGGGCTAAGCTCAGGTCTCAGTCTGGAATCGGATCCCACCCCCACCTCCGCCTGCCCGCCTGCCTGCGGGCACCTGGGGGCTGTCATTGCTGTTTACTGGTTCCGATCCCTTGGCAGCCTGCAAGACCTCTCCCACCCCCGCCCGCCAACTGGCCAGCCCGTCCCTGCTGGCTCTTACCTGGTTTGGGCGGTTTGCCTCCAGGGCCCAGCCCTGAGAAGGGAAGAGATGGTGATGAGTGGGGGCCTCAGCACCCTGTCTTACTCTCTACCCACCCTACCCAGGGGTGGGAGCGGGTGGTGGAGTACTAGTCCTTAGACATGGAGTTTTGGGGAGCCCAGTCCAGCCAGATTTATGGTTCAGCTTTTTGCATCATGGAAGATGGTGCTCTGCCAGGTAGGCAGAGGTGAGATCAAAAGGAATCTGAAAGCAGGGGAAAGCCTGGGGGGCTCTGCTTCCCTGAGAGCGCTCTGCCCATGGAACGCTTGAGCTGACGCAAAGGAACCTGTAACTTCTAGGGACCTCAGGCCAGAGGGGCCTGAGAGGACACCCAGACCTTTCAGTGAAACCAAGTGTCCGTTATGAGCTCAGCTCCTCCTCCCAGGCCTCCCAGCCCAGCCCCTGTGATAGAGACATAGGGAGAGAGATGGACTGATGGACGGACAGACACACCGACAGACCAAGGCCATCGGTTCCCTTCCGGGCAGCCCCCCATCCACCCATGGTCCAATCTACCCTGCCTGGGTGTTACCCGTGGGTGGATCAAGCTCAGCGAGCCTCAGTGTCCCAGTCTGACTACTGGGTCAATAGCTCTTCGATGGTTTGTGTCTAGCAGAGGACTCGTGGGCCCCTCCCCACGGCCGTGTTAGTTCGGAACACGCAGAGACCTTTTAAGTACTAAGACTATTGCTTTTGGCTCTTAATGTACTTGAGATCATTATGCCCTTTTTTTTTAATGAAAAGATACAAATGCCCCTCCCCAGTCCCAACACCCATTTTCTCCTGGCTGCGGGGCAGGGGCCCCTGACCTCCATCTGTACACAGTCATCTTTTACATCCGTTTTACTCTGAAAACTCTCCACTGGTAGCTGAGGCAGGAGGATCACAGATTCAAACTCAGCCTGGCCAAGTTAGCAACTTAAAAACAGAATTTAACAAAAGGGCTGGGGTGCAGCTCATGACGAAGGCTCTGGGTTCAGCCCCCAGTACTGCAAAAAAGAAAAAAAAATCATAATTCTTCAGAGCTGCCTGTGTTGAGATTCTTAATCCCAACTCCCATCAGATAAGTTTCTTGTTTTACAGTTTTTGCACATAACACTCCTACGAACCCTGGCTGCTTTTTTTCCTCTGCTTTACAGTTATTTGCTCCCAACAAGCTGCCAGGCGCGGGATTAATGGCTGGGAGGCTGTGGGGTGTCTACCTCCCCCAGGAGCTGGAGGAGGCTCCTGCGCCAGACAGCTCGAGGCCCCTGTTTCATTTTCAGACTCTTTCTGCACTTGCGCCCGTGACACAGGGTCCCATGGGCTGCATTTCTGGGTGGGCCTGACTTGTGGGTGCTCCTGTCCTCTGTAGGGGCGACACGTGCTGTGTCTTTGGGGCAGTGTCCTGGCTGCCTGATGCGGGCAGGTGGGAGTTTCGCATACATTACCTGGATAATAGACTCCTCCAGGGACAGCTCCGGGGACAGCTCCAGGGATGCCCCCAGGAATGCCCCCAGGAATGCCCCCAGGAATGCCACCAGGAATGCCACCAGGAACTGCCCCTGGGACCCCTGGAAGGAAGCGGGCAGAATTCATCATTAGCCAAGGCTTATAAAACCTGGTAAGCAGTGATGATAATGATAATCAGATTGTCTAAGAAGCAATTTCTGTGGACCAAATGATTACTCCCCACTTCCCCTTCTTCCTTCCTTCCTTCCTTCCTTCCTTCCTTCCTTCCTTCCTTCCTTCCTTGCTTGCTTGCTTGCTTGCTTTCCTTCACCTTTCCTGGTACTGGGGATCGAAGCCAGGGCCTTGGCACTGTATTGCATCCCCAGTCCTTTAAAAATTATTTTTAAATTTTGAGACAGGTTCTCCTTGGGTCATCAAGTTGCCCAGGCTGGGCTCTAACTGGAAACCCTTCTGCCTGGGGCCCCCACGCCCTGGTGGCCAAGCGATATCTGTTTGCATTTTCTTTCCTGCTTCTCCAAGTGGCCCTGGTGAGGTCGGAAGGTCAGGGATTATGATCATGGTTTTCACAGATGTGAAGTCAGGCTCGGAGGGGTTAGGGGAGGCCTCGGGCCACACAGTGGGGAAGAGACGAGTGTGGCTGTGACTCAGGTCACCCCTCTGGGAATGACAGCAGGCACCAGGCTGCCTGGCCCTCCCTGAGGGCAGGGGCTGGGGTGGGCAGCGAGTGTGCTGTGGGCTGGGTGGGGCATGCAGGGCTGGAACAGCCGTGGAAAGGAGGCACTCTGCTGCCAGAGCCCTTGCAGCCAGTCCCACACTGATAGGATGGCGCAGGGTCAGCGTCCTCAGCCACTGGGCGGCCACCCTTGGGTGGGGTCATGGCCATCTGACAGGGCTGTGGTGGAAGGCACTGGGCCCAGAGCGGGACACCATGAATGAGCAAAGTTTGTAAGGAACAGCTAATTCCCTAGCCGAGCTCAGGAGCTCAGACCCTGAGCACCAGCGAAGCCCTGCGAGGAGGATCCGCCATGCTGGCCCTGGACCAACGCCCGACTGTCATTATGACAACAGACTCAAACCCAAACTGGGCCTGGCTGCACCATGGAATGCCCCCAACCTTGGTGCATCGCCCTGCTGACGGCCAGGCCCTGCCCTGCTGCAGGGGGCCAGGGAGTCCTGTGGCGTCCAGAGTTGGCGTGGGGACAGAGTCACACCACTTCACAGCATGTCCAGACATCTGGCCTCCAAGGCCTGGCGACAGAGCACAGCTGGGCCCGCTGGGCCCTGGGCCTCGTCAGCCTCAGCTGCAGCCCAGTGAGGTTAAGGATGCCCAGCTGTCGTGCCCGCTTCATGCCAAAGTCTAGGTGTCACCACCTCCCAGGGCCTGGGCCCCCAGGGATGGCAGTCTGGCCTGCAGTGCTCAAAATCTGCCCAGGGCCTGGGGATCAGCACGGTGGCCCCAGGGGCTGGGCCTGCTGGGAAGAAGAGTGCTGGGCCTGTCATCAGCTGCCAAACCCACACACGGCTCGCCCGGCCTTTGATGCCTCTCCTGGCTCTGGCTCCAGCATTGTCTCATGCATCTTTCCCTGTCTCTTTCCAGCACTCTCTTTCCCTTTTTTTTTTCTTTCTTTCTTTTAGGTACTGGGGACTGAGCCCAGGGCCTTTGCAATGAGCTACATCCCCAGCTCTTTAGTTCCCTTTTTCCTTTCGAGTCAGGGTCTCACCAATTGCTAAGTTGCCCCGGCTGGGCCGAACTTGCTACCCTTATGCCTCAGCCTCAGCACCTCTTTCCTCAGAGCCCCCTTTCCCTTGCTCCCTAGCTCTAGGGCAGGGGACGGTCTAGTAGGGGGAAAGAGCGGGGCTCAGGACAGGCGCCACAGGCTTCCAGCCTCGGCTTTGCTGCTGCTCACCGCCTGTGTCACCCCAGCCCTTCTCCAGTCTCCCCAAGCCCTCTCTCTGGTTTTTGCTGCATGTAGCTGATCCTCACTGACTTGTACCATCACAGGGGTTCCGGGTGAGAGGTTATGCACAGTTGATACATAGTAATTGCTCAAGAAAAAAAATACCCCGGAGACCTCCATCTGCATTTCCTCTGTACAGCAGATAGCTCCGGGCCAGGTATACAGCAGGTGCTCAGTAGTGACAGGGAAGGAATTGGAGGGTGGCAGGGGGGTTGTCGGTGCCTCTGGTCTGACCCAGATTAAGCTCCAATCACAGCTGCCCAGCTGCCTTCCCACTTTGAGCTGTCCAGCAGCCCCGGACTGGCTGACCTTCTCTCCCTCTCCGGGTACCCGCTCCCACACCCTGCCTGTGGCCAGGTCCTTTCTGGAGGACAGAACAACTCTGTTTCCTTGTCCCGCTGCCCCTTCCTTGCCACGCCTACGGCTCAGCCCGACCGACCGCACTGGCTGGGCTCTGAGCCTGGAGCCCCACAGCGGAGTTATGCATTTTCCCCATTTCACCCCAGGACTCAGAGAGTGCTAGGTGGCCACAGAGGGTCCCTGCCTGACTCTCTTCAAGGGCAGGGCAGGTAAAGATGACATAAATGGGAGTCCTCGAAGGAGCCAGCAGCCCCCTTGCCGCTGTGCCCAGTGGGTCACCTGCTTTCCCACCTCCGTGCCTCAGTCAGGAGTGGCCTTGCCAGCCTCCCTCCGAGCTCAGTGGGTCCTGCCCAACTGCTAGCTGAGCCGTCTCCCTCCCACCTTCCCTGAGCCCCAGGCTCTTCCTCTGCCCTGCCCCAAGCAGCTGGCCTGGAACACACTTGTCTTGTTTTATGTGGGTTTGGCTTGTCCCACCCACTAGCCCATGGTGGAATTTGTCTTTTGCATCTAAGAATCATGATCCTAGACTCTCAGGGATCATAACAGTCTGCTGGCCTGGGCTGGATCTCCTTTTACAAATGTCCTTCATGTTCCTGCTTGCATACTTCCCCCAATGGGGAACTCATTACCTCCCTTTGCTTTTCCACTCTGTGGAGGTGGAATCCACTTCCCCATCCCTTTGATCCTACCTGCCAGAGTCCTATACCCTGAAGCTTTCCTCCCATTTGCCAACAGCCTCTCAAATGTTTACCTTTTTTTTCAAGGTTAACTCAGATGTTTCTTCCCCCAGGAAGCCTTTCTGGATTTCCCAAGGCTCCTTAAGACCACCCCCTCTTTGGATTCTGTCTGCTTCCTCCATCCTTTCACACTTATTTATATAATCAGCTGTTCCCAAGAGGAAGAATCAAACCTTAGACATTAACCCTGTAGACGAATTACAGCCCGAGGTAGCACATTCCACATGGGAGAATATATCATTTTGAAAATTAACCTTCCCACGGTTCTCATATTTGACGTATTTTTGGCAGATGCTTTGGGGCTGCAGGCTCCTGCTGGCCTCGGGAGGCCGATGCACTGGACTGTTTCTGCAGCTGGGGGAACTGAGAGCCAGCACGATGAGAACTGAGCCTGGCACCCGCTGCTGACCCTGGTCACAGCCGGGCCTTCTGCCACTCGCACTGAGGTCTGGGATCTTAGGAGTGAGCACCACCCAGCGGGGCTTGGCAGTGGCTTCACCAAGCCAAAGTCCAGGACCAGCCCAGGCAGCAGATAAGACCTCACCAAGCTGTTTGTCGTTTGGATGGGGCCGGCTGCCAAGAGCTTTTCAAAAACAATCTGTCCTTGGGTGGGGGACTGTCCCCTTCCACATGGGGGGCATATTTGCCCTCTACTGAGGTCCCAGCAGCCCAAGGGGCTAGATCAACATCTGAACCAGAGCGGCTTGCATGTGGCACTTCTTCAGATACCTGGGGGACTTAAAACCTCCCTGCCCAGGACCCTCCCCAGACCAGAGCAGGTGACTTCTGCATCCATCACAAGGTTCCCCAAGGCGGTTCTCAGCCAAATCACTTCAGCTCAGAACTCTGGGGCAGGGAGGAAGGCTGAGAATATTTCTGGGGCCAGCAAAACATGACACCTGGTTTAATGTCACCAGCTCCCCTTTAAAGGGCACAAGGGGCTGGGCGTGGGGTGTACTACCCAAGAGGTTCCACTGACGCTGACTCTTAGGTAAGGAAGCTGGGATCCACCCAGGAGAGCCAGGTTGGGGGCTATGAGAGTGTTCTGTGCACAACCCAACCCTCCCCACTCCATCTGGCCCGGATCTGAACCCAGCAAGCCCGGCCACCTGGGGCAGAACCAACCCCCCTCTCTGCAAGGACTGAGCAGCTGAGACTGAGTGGTTTTACCACAGGTTACAAGGCCACAGGTTAAGGTTACTCTGCCTTTAAAGGACACTGTCAGGGGCCTGCCCCTCCCCAGTGCTGTCCGGAGTCTCAGCCACACCTGGCTCACGGTCCCCCCAGCTTGTTGTCCCCGGGGGCTCTCCACACTCCTTTGATGCAGCACTACAGGCCGCCTCACACCAGGAAGGGCGGCAGGTATTCGGGGTCACAAGGGGTGAGCAGGGTCAGATGGCTCAGAGGTGCTGGTTGGCCACCTTTGCTGACTCCTACCCTGTGGGTGCCCACATCGCTTGGCTTCTTTGGAGCCCAGGAGTGGACTGCCCCCTATGCCAGGTCAGGTCTCAGGGCTCAGAGGGTTCCTAGGGCAGCGAGACTCCACCCGGGCCACCCTCAGATGGCTCTCCAGCCTACTCCTCTCTTCCCACGGCTCGGGTACCTTTGTGCCCCCAGCTGGCCCTGTGAGCAGCTCTGCATGGTCAGCCACTCCCAATCAGAACATACACAGTTGGGGCCTGAGGTCCCCTCCAGTGCCCACCAGGGGCCACCTAGCTGATTTTTCCTTGATTGTGCTAGCCATATCACACTTGCCCCCACACAAATCCACATGCACGCACACACACGGTCACATGCACAGTGACAGCCCACACTAGGGACACTCCTGGACACCTAATCTCTCATGTGTTTGTGTCTGTTGGTGGCAGACTTTTGCTGACACAAACAGGCAATGTCATGTGTGACCTCCACACACACCTGTCTCGGGGTGAACTGTGTGCAGAACTTCTTCCCTTCCCAGAAACTCCCTCCTGCTCAGTAACACATTTGGGCACGGCACACGCATCTATCTGTTCAAGACAGCACGTGACACCTTGTCCAAGCACACGCTCAGGCCTCCCAGTCCCCCTTGCAGGGGACGGCTCAGAGCAGCAGCTATCTGACCCACAAGCCTCTCATCCATGTAGCCCTGGCCTCTGCAGAGGGACAGCCTGATTTCCAGGGGACAGGGAACCCACTGAGGTCACACAGCTCACCACAGCCTTGTGGTCTCATGCACAGATCCCCTGTCTGCAGGGTGGCATGGGCGCCCAGCTGGGGCCACAGGTGTGCTCGAATGCCAGGGAAAGGAAGATCAGGTAGACACACGGGCCCTCTGCCCCCCAGGACGCGGGGCAGGGACCACTTCAAGTCACAGGACATCTGTGTGACAGGTTCCTCTAGCACGGGGCTGGCTGGCTCTCAGGACAGACAGCTCCCGGGTCCCCAGGGGCTGAGCCGGAGGACGGGGGCGGGAAGGGCTCGGTCCGGCTGGCTGTCAGTCCAGCCACCTGGCCTGCGGCGGGGCTGCAGGCTGCGGGGACCGGGCGGCGGCGAGGGGCCCTTACCTCCGGGCTGCGCGGGCCGGAGCAGGCAGAGCAGGAGCAGCAGCGTCGCGGGCCGCGGGGCGGCCGCCGTCAGACCCGCCATCGCGGAGGAATGGCCCGGGCCGCGCCGCGCCGCGTTTTATCCCCAAAGCGTAATTGCTGCCTGGTCGTCGCTGCAAGGGAAGGAGGGAGGGAGCGGGCGGCGGGCGGGCGGGGG